>APFE031234019.1:82786-94170 GCA_000404065.3 Pinus taeda
TTGAGAGTCTTCCATATAGTCATAGGTTCGGCACACGACTTCAAACTCAAACAGAAATGTTTCAGGATCCTCACTTCACAATCCATAAAAGTTGGGGAGGACAGATGGTGAGATTTTTTTCATCATTGTGTGAGTTTCCTCATCAACTATAAGGAATCCAAACAAGTTATCTCCTTCCCTATTTCTTCCATTATTACCTCCATTCTTTCCTCCTCCTCTACCTCTACCCCCAAATCCATTTACTACTTCCTTCGTCATAATAGTTTCCTCAGAGTCTTCTGGTTCTTCTATCAAGAGTGGACGAGAGAGAGTTCCTTCCTTCTCTTCTTCGGGTGATTCTACCTCTTTGATTACAATATGTTCTCTTGTAGAAGTGAAGAAAGTGTCTTCTACTAGATGAGATTGGGTAGATAGTGTAGGAGAATTCTCTAGTTCAGCCGCTGCTTCTTGAATTCCAAGAATCTTAAGGCTGGGAGTAGATGGTGGTGAATCTTTTCTAAGCCTTGAAGAAGCTGGAGTTGTGAAAATCGAACTCTTAGCTCTAGCTATAAACCTTCCCCTAGAATCTCTTGCTCTATGCATGTCATTTTTTTTTTTAATATTTTTCTTTTCAAGTCTGGCCAATAATTCTCTTTCTGATCTTCCAGATCACACTAGGTGCAAGAAGAGAGCATACTCAAGAAATTATTGAACCAATAACTCTCTTTTCTGATCCTCCAAATCACACTAGGTGCAAGAGGAGAGCATACTCTGAGAAGTTATCAATTTTCCCTTCTTTGATTTTTTTTTATGTAAGAGATTGGTTACCTAGTTACACTTCCCCGGCAACAGCACCAAAATGTTTCATCAATTTAGTGTGTCCTAAATTGCTACATTAATTATCAATCCAGGAGTCGTAAACTGATGAAATGTGGCGCATTATATGTGCAAGATAACCTCTTTCTTACTTTTTGTCGTTTTTTATTTTTATCTTGTTTTTGGGGGTTTTTATCTTTGTTTATCTCATAATGTGAATGGAATTCCTATACCTAAGTTTCTAGAAGGAAAGTATGGTTATAGGTTTTAAGGCAATTATGTCCTCTATAAGGGTTCCCAAAAATTAATACTTCAAAAGGTCTTAGAACATACTAGTGATGAAAATAATACTTGAATCAAGAATGAAAATATGCTGCTATTTAAAACAAGTAATTAATGAACTAATGATCATGAAACTATCATCTCTGCTACTATCTAAATACAGAAAAATGATTTAAGCTACTGCACTCAAGGAAATCAAAGATTGCAAAGAAAGTAAAACTAAAATCAAATTACATCATTCATAGTCTGATTTCTCGCCAGTTAGTCTAGCTATGGATTTCGGAGATAATCGTCAATGACATGAGCAATCCAATATCTAATTGCAGAAAAGTAAACTAAAATGAAATCACAACATTCATATTTTGATCCCTTGCCAGTTAGTCTAGCTATGGCTTTCGAAAGTAACCGTCAATGAAATGAGCAATCCAATATCTAATTGCAGAAAAGTAAACCAAAATCAAATCACAACATTCATATTTCGATCCCTCGCCAGTTAGTCTAACCATGGCTTTCGGAGGTAACCGCCAATGAAATAAGTGAGTTGATTTCTAAACTAACTTAACAAAGCAAATGAACAAGACTGAAATCAACAAAACAGAACTGGAATTAAAAGAAACTAAGAAAAGCAAAGTCAGCAGAGGATCAATTCCATATCACTAGTTATTGTGAAAATTATATACGGATGCCCGGGCTGCCTACTCTATCCTAAAACATGCACACACTGATCAGTGTTATACAAAGCTTGTAAAGTCATGGACAGAAGTGAAATGTTAGAAATATATACACAAGTGAATAACTACAAAACATGTGCAGTGAAAATAAGGAAATGATACATAACGACTATACAACAACAATGGAAACGAAACCTCAGTGTGCAAGGGCCCTCTACACAACCTCAACCAACAGGCTATCAACCCAAAATTACGTTCACGCAAGCATGTAGAACAGAGTCTTCTTGTATATCTAAAAACATAGTTACAACAATAAAACTAGTGTCATGGCACAATGAATTCTTAACAGCAAAATTACATTCAAAAGACTAACTACTATGCGTATAGAAACGCGTTATTTATAACAAAGGTTACATAACTATTTTCCTAAAAAAATACGTGAACAAAGAATCTAGCTGGACCAATAGGACCTGATCCATGTCCAGGTCATTTCCAACTTGCCCATGTGGCTTGCTTTTCCTAGTGACACCTGCAACTTGGAGTTTAACAAAAACAGCTACGGAAAGTTGAATCAGCTGCAGAAAGTGACAAGATTCTGCAGCTCATGAGAAAAAATCTAGTTCAAACAGCAAACACAAAACATAATTAGAAAACCATTTTAATGCTCTTTTGGAATCAGTATGCAATGATTTTGATAGCTTAGGAGGTTCAGAGGAGTGGGAAAAGTCAAAGAAAATGTGTAGGAGAGATGCAAGTTCAAGGCTCAACAATACCATGGTATTGACCCCTGGTATTTTCTCCTCTTGAATTTCCTTGATTTTCCAACATATACATGCTTTTCTTCTTGTGAAAGTGTGTGTATACATATACGCTCTTTTTGTTCTATGAACCAATGTGTATACGTTGTTTTGACTAAGTGGACCTGCATATACATCTTAAACTAGTTTTCACCGTCCTTTACCTTCAACTTCTTCATTCTGATTAGTAAACTTTAGTTCCATCTTCCTGTTCTTCTGTACCAATGCCCTGTTACATCTGAATGGACTTGTTACATTGTGGGTTATCTTTCATTAAAACTAAATTGACCTGTGAGTGAGTTGCCATCAAGGAAAACACTTATATCATAATGCCAATAATATCCCCCTTTGGACTTGATGGCAACCATGCTGGTGTTGATTACTGTAGGCTGTAAAAATGGTTAGAGATAACAAGAAACACCAAAATACTCTCCCCCTTTGACATCAAGGGAAAAGGGCAGACCAAGCTATTCTGCCCCTTTGATATACATTATGTTGTCCATGCTCCCCCTGAGTACATGTCAAGTCTGCAGAGATATGTTTCAATAGAATAACATGACTCTATAACTCAACTAAGTGAGTATGACCTCCCTATAACCAATGACTCATACATACATCAATCACCCAACCAAGTGGGGATACACCATATTTGAATCATCCACCCAACCAAGTGGGAATATACCAATTGTTTATACGTGACATAAATACATCAATTATTACATCATCCATCCCATGCAAAGTGGGGATACAAACTACATCATATGTGCAATAATATGACTCATTCAAACATAGACTATGACAGAAGAAGTCATATCACACCCTATACCTTTACATGACTTATGCAAAAAATGATATAAGTATCTGAAGCCATAGCTGAACTCAGCGACCATGATGCCAACAATGCAGAATGTGTGTGAAGGCTAATGCTACCCTTGAACCTATGCTACTTGTGCATTGTCAACAAGTCATTCATCAAGTCATCTTTGTTAGTCAAATAAATATCAACGGACAAAGCATATCGTCAAAATGTAATCATCAATATCAGACAAAGCACCCATATCAGAGTCTGACCCACTGTTTTTCTATCAGAAAAACATATACGCACCTTCAATCATAGAAACTCGCGTGTATACGCAACTATACTTCATGAAACCCGCGTATAATAACCTTCCTCTAAAAACTGGATTTAACAGCAGGATGATGTAGCAACTACTCCCATCTTTTGTCTAAGATATTCAAATGTTTCTTTGGGAAGCAGTTTAGTGAATATATCAGCAACCTGTTCTTTGGAGGGAACATATGCCAATTTAACCTTTTGTTCAAGCACGTGTTCTCATATAAAATGGTACTTAATGGGTATGTGCTTGGTCTTGGAGTGCAAGAAAGGATTTTTCGAAATACTGATGGCACTTGTATTATCACATAGAATGGAGATGGGTGGAGTACATGTGATGTGAATTTCTTGCAATGTTTGGATCATCAAAGTAGTTGTGTGCAGCAAAATGCAACAACCACATATTCTGCTTCAACTGTAGATAAGGAAATCGAACTTTGTTTCTTGTTGAACCATGACACTAACCGAGAACCCATATAGAATGCACCTCCACTAGTACTCTTTCGATCATCCACATTTCCTACCCAATATGCATTTGTATAAGCATGAAGAGTGAGATTTGTATCCTTAGGATACCATATTCCAAAGTCTTGAGTTCCTTGAAGATATTTGAAAATTATTTTGACTGCCTGGAGATGTGATTCCTTTGGATTTTCTTGGAACCTTCCAAAAATTCCTATTGCATGCATGATATCAAGTCTAGTACTTGTTAGATAAATCAGACTTCCAATCATAGATTTTTAAGTTGGTTGGTTCATTGCTGGTGATTCATCGTTAGAACTGAGACTACATCCTATTACCATTGGAGTACATACTAGTTTAGAATCTTCCATTCTGTACTTCTTCAATATCTGCTTGAGATATTTGGTTTGTGAAAGAAAGATGCCATCTTTTGTTTATTGTTTTTGTAGACCAAGAAAATAAGTAAATTCACCAAGTAAGGACATTTCAAATTCTTTCTGCATTACTGACGCAAAATTCCAACTCATGGATTCTTCATTTCTACCAAAAATGATATCATCAACATAAACAACAATAATTAGCAGTTTATCATTTTCAATCTTTGTGTATAAATTGTTATCTGTAAAACCTTTTGTGAAACCTTGTTGTTGTAGATATTTCTCAAGGTGGTAATACCGAGCCCTTGGAGCCTATTTCAAACCATAGAGAGCCTTTTTAAGCTTGCATATGGGTTTTGCATAATTTCCAAGAATGAATTTGTTTGGGTGTTCAATATAAACTTCTTCTTCTAAATCTCCATTAAGGAAGGTTGATTTTACATCCATTTGATATACTTCGAATTTTTGAAAACTAGAAAGAGCAAGAAACATTCTTATGGCTTCAAGTCTGGCAACAGGTCCAAAATTTTCTTCAAAATCTATACCTTCTTGTTGAGCATACCCTTTACAGACAATTCTTGCCTTGTTTATAATAACTTCTTCATTTTCATTCAGCTTGTTCTTAAATATCCATTTTGTTCCTATAACATTTCTATCATGAGATCTAGGAACTAACTCCCAAGTATCATTCTTTTCAATTTGGTCAAGTTCTTCATCCATGGCCTTGACCCAACATTCATCTTTGCAGGCTTCATTTACATTTTGAGGTTATGTGAAGGATAGTAATGTTAGATAACTTGAGGTCCCTATAAGAGTTCTTCTTGTTTGTACTCCATAGCCTTTTTCTCCTAAAATTTTGAGATTCTGGATTATTCTTCTGAACATACCTGGATGGAGTCTTTTCCTTGTCTGTTGTATCTTCTTATGGTGCTTCATTGGTTTCTTCTCCTATATCATTTTGATTTGATGTGAGAAAGCATTCCCCATCTTCCTCATTGTCATATTCCTCTATTGATTTCATTTGTTCCAAATTTCTACATGCTTCATCAATTACAACGTCAATGCTTTCAACAATTTTCTGAAGTCTTTTATTATAACATTTGTATCATTTACTTTAGATGAATAACCAATAAGAATTCCTTCGTCTTCTCTAGGTTCAAATTTACCAAGTTTCATCATTCCTTTTGATGAAACATTTGCTTTCAAAAACTCTAGTGTTTTACAGTAGGAAGCTTACCATACCAAAGTTCATATGGAGTTTGATTTCTATTGACCTGAACATTCACTTTGTTAAGAATAGTCATGGCAGCAAATGCAGCTTCACCCCAGAAGGTTGCAAGGGTTCCATATTCATCAACCATAGCTCAAGCCATTTGTTGAATAGTTCTATTCATTCTTTCCACCACACCATTTTGCTGAGGAGTTCATGTGACAGAGAATTGCCTTTTTATTCCAAGTTGTTCACAAAAGTCAAAGAATGCATCTGATATGAATTCTCCCCCTTGATTAGATCTAAGACATTTGATTTCTCGATCTGATTCATTTTCAACTAAATCTTTGAAGGCTTTAAACTTTTCAAATGCTTCATCTTTATGATTTAGCAGACCTATCCAACACATCCTGGAAAAATCATCAATAAATAAAATAAAGTATTCTTCTCCACGAGGTGACTTTTTCCTTGTTGGACCACATAAATCAATACGAATGAGTTCAAGAGGCTTACTTGTTAATCCTTATTTTTCACTGAAGTTAACTCTGGTTTTCTTATCAAATTGACATGATTTGCATATGGTGTTTTCTGGGATGTTGATATCTCGAAGATCACGAACTACCTGGCGCATGCATGCTTTTCTTATCTGAGAAAATCTTATATGTCCTAATCTTTTGTGCCATAGCTAGTTTTCATTTGTTTTGCTTAGATAGCATTGTTGTTATCCTCCTTTGAGTATGTATAAATTATTTGGAGTTCTTGTACCTTTGATCACGGTATTTCCTATAACAAGCTCACAAACCACACATCTGTTTGATCGAAACACAACTTCATTTCCTTGATCATACATTTGACTGACACTTAACAGGTTATGCTTTAAACCATCTACATACATGACATTTCCAGCTTTAACCTTTTCTTTCAAGAAAACAAAACCTTTACCTTTAATGACAACTAGAGTGTCATTTCCAAATGAGACATTCTTTTCCTTTTATAAAGAATTATATGAATGAAGTTTCTCTTTATCACCTGTCATGTGTTTGGAGCATCCATTGTCGATGTACCACTAATTTTCTTGTCCTTCTGCATACAGAGTTATGCCACATCTTTCTAATTGAGATTCCTTCTTTCTCCATATCTTGGGATTTAATGAAATTTTCTCCTTTTGAAGTGTTGGTCGAAATTTTCTCCTGCATTCATATTATTCATGACCAAAGTTGTTATTAATCGAACATTCTATTTCATTTTCAAGACGAGAAAAGTTATTATAGGAACTTTTCTTGACTCCTATTACACTCCTTTGATTTCGTGCGTCTCTAGTCATGAGCGTTTTGTAAATAACACATTGAATAGCCTTATGCCCAAAGTTATGACATGAAAAACATTGCCCATTGAAGAAATTTCTGTGATCATAGAATCTTTTGGCATTGTTTACCTATTGGTTGAAGCTTCTACTGATATTCATCCTTGTAGTAAATTGAGTATGATGTACCTGATCGTAATTTTAGGCCTTTGCTGATGATTAACATATTGTTCACTGGTCTTTGTTGCATCAAGATAGCTTATGGTGGAGGTTGACAAATTTTTTGATTGAGAGGATTCTTCAGTATATCCAAGACCTGTCTTTATCAGAGGAGAATGTTGAACTTTGATGATTTCATTTAAAGTTTTAGATCCTTTAGCAAATCTAATATTAAAAGATTTTGTCTTCTCAAGTTCTTTTCTTAGACCCATGATTTCACATTCTAGATTTTCATTGTGTTTTTCTCTTTCAGTGAGTTGGTGTGTCAACATATCTATGATCATATTCTTTTCTTCTAGGCAGATTTTGAGTTTTGTGATTTCTTCAAGAAAGTCTTCCTTTTCTAAGGCGTCCAAAAAATCATCATTTTCATAAGCCATGAGTAGTCTATAATCTTGTTCAATCTCATCTTCATCACCATTGGATAAACCATCACTATCTTCATGCGTATAATAACTCCTTTTATTGACAACCTATTTTTTATTGCCTTTTTCATATTACTTTCTCTTTTCATATTTATCTTTATGAGGACATTTGGCAGCATAATGGCCAACTCTACCACAAGCAAAGCATTTGAATGGTAACTTACCTCTGAATCTTCCAGAACCCCATTGAAGCTTTTTTACAAAATTTACATCATCTTCTTCTTATAAAATGTATCCTAGTTCATTGTGTTCTTTGTTAGATCCCTATAATACTAGTGATTACCACATTACTATTGTAGTTGTATCCCTTATTAATATTGTTGTGCCCCTAGTGTCACCATATTGTTATTACTGTGCCCCATAGAATCCCTCTATTGTTATTTTTGTGTCTTTATATTATTATTGTTAGGTCGGTTGGGTTATTGTGACTCCTTAGACTCCTATTTATAGAAAGGAGGTTTTGTCATTTGAATCATAAAAGAATCATTCATTTGTGTAATGTAAAGGAGGTTGCCCCCTCGAAGAGGCTGAATTCTAAAGGAGTTGATCTATCTTTTCTATCTTTTGTGAGCTAGTTTCATAACATTTGGTATCAGAGCTTTGGATTCTAGGGTTTTGCTGCTCCAAATAGGTCATCGTGGCATTTTCACTATAACTATTTTTTGCAACGTTTCAAAAGCGAAAAAAAAAAACCCATTAGAAACGAAATCACACTGAATCTCAGGTCCGAATTTCAAATCTTTTTGCTCTATATTTTCGGAGATATGATCTAAGGAAGTTAGTCTTTTTGCAGACTCCTGAATTACATTCCAAACAGGTGACCTAGGGAAAATCGTCATAACTTTCTCTAGGAGCATCAGAATGAAATTTCGTAAGAAGGTACAAAAAGAGGACAGACTATAGTTTCTTTTATATATGTTTTAGAGCCAAATGTTGAAACAGGGACACATGGCACATCATACAAGTTCGCTCTACTGAACTAGTCTATAATCATGTCACTATGGGAGATTTGGCATAACTCTTTCTTGGAGAATCCAATTGGGATCAGACTAGTGGCATTGGAAAGAGGATACAGAGGGCTACTACTGGTCATAATTTTAGAACTAGATGATTCGAAATTACAGAGATACATCAGAGGCAATATCGAGCTCCTACAAAGTGAAAAAAGGTGTGTATATTTTTTTATTTTTTTTTTTGCTTAAGCTTGGTTTGAAAAATTATTTTGAAGGAATTCAAAGGGCATAGTAGAGAACTATTACTGGTAACTGATTCCCCAAGGAAAGAAAATGAAAACACCTAGTAAGCAACTTGAAAGCTCTAACATGACTCATGAAAAAGAGGAAGAAATGCTACATAACATATCAAAATTACAAGACCAAGTGCAACAAATTTCACTATCACAAAAGCTAACAGAAGCTAAGATAGATGGCGTGGAATCTAAGATAAAGGGCGTGGAAGCTAATATGAATGGCATGGAAGCTAATATTGACGATTTGAAGATAAATTTGAAGACAGATTTGACAAATTTTCTACAAGAAATACTTACTAATGGTGAAAGGGTAGTAAAGGAAACTCATGATGCGAACAAAAGAAATGTTAATCATGATTTCATAGACTCTAATGTTGGATCGAAGACCCACCATATTCCAAAAATCAATATGAGGAATTTTGATGGGAAGGATCCCACAACATGGATATTACAGATGGAGCAATTTTTCTATCTCAATAATGTGCAAAACACACAAAAGGTACATATTGCAACTTTATATTTGGAACCAAATCAGTTTGTATGCTATCAATGACTTTGCTCTCATAAACAAATTATCACTTGGGCAATTTTTACAGAAGAATTGATGACACATTATGAGGATACAAAAAGCAACACTTCTTCTAGCCAATTGATAACTCTCAAACAAAAGGGTTCAATAATGAAGCACATTGAGGAGTTCCAAAAATTGAACATAAGGGTAAAAAATATTCCAGAGGAGCATAGGATTGATGTGTTCATAATGACTTTAAAGGATAATATCCAACTTGATGTTCACCTTTGGGAACCTGATTCATTAGAGAAGGCATTCAAGTTAGCAAGAAAAATGGAAAGCAAAATTATGGCAACCAGGAAGCATACCACTCACAACTATAATGTTGGGTCCCTATAATACTAGTGATTACCCCATTACTATTGTATTTGTACCCCTTATTAATATTTGTGTGCCCCTATTGCCCCCATATTGTTATTATTGTGCCCCATAGAATCCCTCTATTGTTATTTTTGTGGTTTTATATTATTATTGATAGGTCGGCTGGGTTATATTGTGACTCCTTAAACTCCTATATATAGAAAGGAGGTTTTGTCATTTGAATCATCCAAGAATTGTTCATTTATGTAATCTAAAGGAGGTTTCCCCCTCGAAGAGGCTGAATTTTAAGGCGTTGACCTATCTTTTCTATCTTTTTCTTGAGCTAGTTTCATAACATTTGGTATAAGAGCTTTGGATTCTAGGGTTTCGCTGCTCCAAACAGGTCATCGTGGCATTTTCGCTATAACTTTTTTTCTGCGACGTTTCAGAAGTTGAAAACAAAACCCATTTGTGAAAACATCACGTGAAATCTCGAGTCCTAATTTCAGAGCTTTTGGCGCTATATTTGCGGAGATATGATCTGAGGAAGTTGGGCTTTTTGCAAACTCCTGGATTACATTCCAAACAGGTGACCTGGGGAAAATCGTCATAACTTTTTCTCTGAGCATTGGATTGAAATTTCGTAAGAAGGTGCAAAAAGAGGACAGACTATAGTCTCTTCTATATATTTTTTAGAGCTAAAGTTTGAAACAGTGACTCGTGGCATGTCGTACAAGTTCGCTCTACTGAACTAGTCTGTAATCAGGACACTGTGGGAGATTTGGCATAACTCTTCATTGGAGAATCCAATTGGGGTCAGACTAGTGGCATTGCAAAGAGGACATAGAGGGCTACCGCAGGTCGCAATTTTAGAACTGAATCATCTGAAATTACAGAGATACATCAAAGGCAATATCGAGCTTCTACAAAGTGAAAAAAGTTGTGTATATTTTTTTAAATGTTTGCTTAAGCTTGGTTTGAAAAAATATTTTGAAGGAATTCAAAAGGCATAGTAAAGAATTATTATCAGTAATTGATGCCCCGAAGGAAGAAAATGGAAACACCTAGTAGGCGACCTGAAAGCTGTAGCATGACTCATGAAGAAGAGGAAGAAATGCAACATGATATATCAAAATTACGAGACCAAGTGCAACAAGTGTCACTTGCACAAAAAGGAACAGAATCTAAGATGGATTGTCTAAAGAAAAGTGTAGAAGCTAAGATGAATGACGTGTAAGCTAAGATGGATGATTTGAAGATAGATTTGAAGACAGACATGGAAGAATTGAAGATAAATATGAATAAGTTGCTACAAGAAAGGGTCACTAATGGTGAAAGGGTAGTAAAGGAAACTCATGATAAGAACAAAAGAAATGTTAATCATGATTCCATAGACTCTAATATTGGATCGAAGACCCACCATATTCCAAAAATCGATATGAGGAAGTTTGATGGAAAGGATCCTGCAACATGGATATTACAGATGGAACAATTCTTCGATCTCAATAATGTGCAAAACACACAAAAGGTACGTATTGCAACTTTATATTTGGAACCAAATCAATTTGTATGGTATCAATGGCTTTGCTCTCGTAAACAATTTATCACT
>APFE031234024.1:0-14306 GCA_000404065.3 Pinus taeda
TAAATGGTTTTTCAAGTTTTACACTCTAAAAAATAAATTTACATATAATGAGATTTGATCCCTATAAATTCTTGGTAGATTTGTGGTTAAAATGAATCTATACTTTTATTACTTGCAATTACAGGTTTACAAATTGGTTTCTTATTGAAGTACAAAAATACCAACAACGAAATCTATAAAGTTAGTTTAGAAAGTGTAATTGATATAATCATAATTTGACATCACCTTATATTTATTTTCAACATGGACTCTCTCCATCTTTGATTTGACTTTTAACTAACACATCTTTAACATAGTTGAAACTTCGACTTTATGCTCAACTTAACTTTAATTAATAAAATTATTAATTAATAAAAAAGGTTTTGACAGAGCAACAATCATATATTTTTACTCCATTACTTACCTAATTCTTTAGGTGACATGTTAATATTTTACATCATAATTTTAATCTTTCATTTACACCACTTGATGAAGAGTTTTACCTCCATAAATGTTTAATCTATGAAAACTTAAGGATGCACGTACATACTTAGACTTTTAATATAGTTCATAAATTTGCTTTTCTAATTTTTACAAACTTTGTTGTTATAAAGAAGATAAAAAGAAGAGGGTTGCGTAGCATCAAGTACCTGCTTTCCAAGTAGTTGATCCAGAACGTCAAAGCAAACAAATTGGATATTAAGGAACTATGTAGAATCCAATGCACATAGATAAAACCAAAGATTAATGAAATGCACAGAGATCCAATAATTGATTCTTATGAACCTAGTTGAAAAAGATGAAGAGCCATTTCAGCTGTTGCCATGGGAAGGAAGTGCGGGTGAACCTCAACCACCTTCCACCAATGTTAGGAACAATATATTGATGAAATAAAAGACAACAACACTAGGATTGGGCATCTCTTCTTCATTAAGTCTATAGAAACCAAGTCATCGTAACTAATCCGCTCATTAATACATGAAATCAATCTAATTTTAGCTATTATTGAGTTGAGAGGTTCATTCTACAACCCAGAATGATGTATAACATTGCCTGTCCATCATCAAAATTGAAATTTTTCTCATGTTGACAAAATAAAAGTTTTTAAAAATCTAAAATAAAAAAATCAAATAACTATACAAAACATTTAAATAATGTTTGCTCATAAAAAGATTTTGCACGTAAAAAGAAATTGGATCTTTCTCAACTGAGGTTAATTCCATATTAAAATGGATCTACACTGGTTAGTAAAGATATCGTGAAAGATCAAAAACTCAAAATAATAGCTATTTGATTGCTCAACAGATGACTATTGACCTCGAGGTTCCAATCAAACCAGCGAGGAATATTGCATTCATTACAATGTTTTTTTAGAGTTTGTATTACTATATCACATTTAGTTTAGGAGTTGAATTTTTTTTATGGAGTAAGATGCCAGTGAAGCCAAATATATCAATATTATTGCCAATAAGTGAAAATTGTAGCAGTTCAATGATTACGTCAAATGTTTTGCATTTTACAGACAATGGAAAGGGAATTTACTTAAAATAGATGAATATGATGAAGAATAGAGTTGACAGACATTGAAAGAGTAGCCATTTGATTTAGGCCAGTAATGCTCTTATTAGTCCCTGCCATTTGGCAATGGCCACGGACTATAGTAATCCGTTTTGGTTGATTTAGCATTAATTCCAGGTGCTATTTCGACGAATGCGTTGGTTAAAGCAAGGTTTTGAAATGCTCTGTGTGAGGATGACCAAAGTGCTCAGGTTTGCCATCTTATTTGGCCTCTTCCCGAGGCGGGAGAGGCCGAAGCTTAGGTTATTTTCCTTAGGCTTGTTTATTTTTTGCTGACAGTTAGAGGATTTCGTGTTTTAATGTTAGTGTTTCTTAGCATTAGTTTGGATTGTTTGCATGGGCGTATTGGCAAGCAGGTGTTCAATATTAGATGCTATGATATTGCTTTGTACCCACCGCTTTGTACGCACCAGTTATGTCTGGTTCTGTCTGCATATAACAGGTGTCATACAGGTTAACAGATTGCATACCAGGTGCCACACTGTAACATTTGTCACAATCATAAAACTTTCATCGCAGAGCACTATCATTGTTGCAAAAGCAAACATGAACAGCATAAGAAAACAAGAATGGTTATCCAAACAATAATTGCTACCAGGTTGTAGTCGCTCTAACGCTGTGGGTGATCTTTGATCTCTACTGAACTGACGCTGTGGGCGATCTTCGAACATGTAGTTGCTCTAAGGCTGTGGGTGATCTCTGATCTCTACTGAACTGACGCTGTGGGTGATCTTCCAACATGAATAACGATAGACTGCTCAGCCTGACTTCTGTTGAAGTTCTGCTAAAGTCCTCCTCCCTCTGCTCACCCTGAGTTCAAAGCGGATTTATGTCAGGTATTTTGCATTTTCTCTGCAATTCTCCATAATCAATTTGTCTCCATAATCAATTTGTATCCTTGTAGCATCCACCACAATTTTAGCTCAATAAAGCCCAGGAATATTGTCACCATTCAGACTTCAAAGCTCAAAACTGGTTTCTGATTGAATTAGTATAAAAATGAATTTTAACAGTGGTAGCATAATTATTTTGCTATAGAATTAAACAAAAGAACTTTAAACTAGGATCAATTCCATTCGAATCGAGAGGGTTTCTAAACATTAGAGGGAAAATGAGAATCAATCCCGTAGTCAAAGCGTCCACCCTGTCTGGGTTAATTGCATGCAACACATACTATGGTTGCGAATAGTCGTCGTTAACTGCATGCACGAAACCATTCACTGATGCACAAATCCGTTAACAGAGGTCATTCACTGAAGCTGTTCACTGCCTGCACATGGCCTCCCCGTCCCATTCCATCCCATCCCGTGGTTGCAAATAGTTGTTCACTGCACATAGTAGATTCGTCAAGCCAATATTCAAATATGCATTCTTTAATATCTATCTGGATTAATTTACACAATAAAAAATTCAAAATAAACAAGAAAGCAGGGACACTCTACTGCTACTTCCTGCACCTTCCTAAAAACTAATAGAATCAATTAATATAAGGTATTGATAAATTTTTTTTTTTAGTCACTTCACAATAAGTACTTGGCCTTCACCCCATAGAATAACCACTTGAGGTCTTTGCAAAGCACCGTATTATTTTGAGTCAAATTCATGGATCTTTGTAATTGCAGGATACTACTTTCTTTGCTTTCAGCTCTTGTGGTGATTTGTACCCTCAACATGTCAAGGCCAAGAACTCAATTACAAATTGTTGCCTCATTTAGCATACTAAATATCAATGCTAGAGATCGACCTGAAGATTTCTGGGAGGAATTGCAATATCAACCAGACACACAACCTTTTAGTTAGCTGTGATTCCCGCCATCTATCCCCCATTGTCAGTCATGCTACTTTTTGCATACATTGGGCCTTCTGCATGGGCATTTACACGGCTACCACCATTTCACTGTGAGCAGGGGCATTGCACAGAGAGACACTGACATGCTTCTTCGACCTCACTGGCATGCTAGGTTCTGCATCTGCATCTAATGCACTAAACCCTAACCCCCTTCATTCGATTTAGTAGCGCTGATTTTCTATTTTTTATAAAGAGAATCGCAAGATGGGGTTCCTAGAGGATGGATGATCTGTCTAAAAAACTATCTAAATAGTGCTGCCTGCATATTTGTACAACTATAATAAGCCTACCTTAAATCTTGTTTAATGAGGCTCGCGCCCTTCCCCATAATATCTGCCTTAGTTAATATCGTTCGTTGCAACCGCTATGTGGTGATCGGGTCGAACTAGGAAGTCTATGGTTGTCTGATGAGATTTGCCTTCCTTTGGTTCAAATTCATATATCAGACTAGATTCATATCAATTCATATATCAGACAAGATTGGGTAATTGAACGAGGAAGGGTCTTAAAGGTTACAGAGAATATTATCACATCCAGGTTGGTTCGTTAAAGGATAGGTTAATAGGCCGTGAAGAGGCATGTGTCATACATGTAGGTGGGTCACACATATGGCACTGTGCATGGTGATCATGGAAACAAGTAAAATGGGGCCCACGACAAGTGGAATAGTAAACTAAATAAAAATATCATCATTTGGTTACACGGTTAATATTTCATTTTATTCTTTTTTTAGATCTGTTGAGACGGAAGTATCACCTATGAGTTTTGGATGAGGTTTATTCATCATTATTTAATATCTATAGTTAGAGATCATTTGCGTTGATTAAAGTTTTCATGATTGCCTATCCTCATGCAACCAAGCAGTTCTTTTCAAGTTACATCCTCTGTTGTGGGCCATCATGAACAGATCAAGGTCGATACGAAAGCAGAATCAAGATTTGGAACTGAGGCTAGGGCAATCTGAGTTAGAAAAACAGAACACATTGTTGACTAACCAAAATGTTCCATTGGGAAACTTCATCGTTGTTGAAGATGATGGTGATGAAGTTCAGCTATCGTCCACAAGAATATTTGGTCATTATGGAGTTCGACTACCATCTTCAAGGCTCTTTGTATAAGTATGTTCCTGTTATGATCTAGTTCCATATTTTGTATTATGTAGTTGCTTTATTCTTAAAGTGTTCTTCTGATAGTGCTAGATGGTCATCAATGTTTTGCAAGATTGAAACTCTGTTATCTTATATGTGTAGATCTAGTACCAGCACTAGCAAAAACAGAGCTAGTAGTTCTAGGCGGGCTAAGTATCATTAATTGTCTCGTGGTACTAGGAGCCACTCAAGCATGAAAAATATCCTTGGTCCACATACAACTGAAGGTACTTGAACGAGGAAGGGTCTTAAAGGTTACAGAGAATATTATCACATCCAGGTTGGTTCGTTAAAGGATAGGTTAATAGGCCGTGAAGAGGCATGTGTCATACATGTAGGTGGGTCACACATATGGCACTGTGCATGGTGATCATGGCAACAAGTAAAATGGGGCCCACGACAAGTGGAATGGTAAACTAAATAAAAATATCATCATTTGGTTACACGGTTAATATTTCATTTTATTCTTTTTTTAGATCTGTTGAGACGGAAGTATCACCTATGAGTTTTGGATGAGGTTTATTCATCATTATTTAATATCTATAGTTAGAGATCATTTGCGTTGATTAAAGTTTTCATGATTGCCTATCCTCATGCAACCAGGCAGTTCTTTTCAAGTTACATCCTCTGTTGTGGGCCATCATGAACAGATCAAGGTCGATACGAAAGCAGAATCAAGATTTGGAACTGAGGCTAGGGCAATCTGAGTTAGAAAAACAGAACACATTGTTGACTAACCAAAATGTTCCATTGGGAAACTTCATCGTTGTTGAAGATGATGGTGATGAAGTTCAGCTATCGTCCACAAGAATATTTGGTCATTATGGAGTTCGACTACCATCTTCAAGGCTCTTTGTATAAGTATGTTCCTGTTATGATCTAGTTCCATATTTTGTATTATGTAGTTGCTTTATTCTTAAAGTGTTCTTCTGATAGTGCTAGATGGTCATCGATGTTTTGCAAGATTGAAACTCTGTTATCTTATATGTGTAGATCTAGTACCAGCACTAGCAAAAACAGAGCTAGTAGTTCTAGGCGGGCTAAGTATCATTAATTGTCTCGTGGTACTAGGAGCCACTCAAGCATGAAAAATATCCTTGGTCCACATACAACTGAAGGTACTGGCTCAAGAATAACTGTTACTTACCAGAACTGATCTTATCATATTCTCACTACGAATATGATCTCAGCAAGTCTCGTCATGCTTTCTTTAAGGCTCTAGTCAAGCTAGATGTAACCATCCAACCTTTCTTCTAGGCTCTAGTCACGCTAGATGTAACCATCGAGCCCAATGGGAAGAACTTTGCAAGTGAGCACATATCAGGCTCACAAGGTCATATACTAGGACCAAACCTGAACACGCGACAAAGGCATACGAAGAGGCGGTGGTTCACCCTGTTTACTCAGTTGAAGCAACATAAGCATAAGTAGTTGAATCAACAACAGTTTAGGCGAAGACTACTATAGCTTCAGAACCATGACAAAATACTCCTATAAATAGACTATATTTATATATCATTGGCAAAAAATACAGTGAAGAGTTCAGGCAGAGGCTACGACAGCTTCAGGACCATGACAAAATTTGCAGTGAAAATTTCAGACAACATATTCCTAATCTTACTGTGTCGTTCCATCATTGTTTATTCCTCTGTTGCGAGTTGTTATAGCACTAGGTTCAACATCCTCTTATGGAAACTAGTGCTCCCAGGTGAATTCAACCTTAATTTCATCCAATTTATAGTCAAGAACGACGATTTCAATGCGGAAATATCCTGCAACATAACTATCTGTGTCTTAACTGCTATGCCTCAAGACAAAGATCCAGGTAAACTAGAAGACCTTCATTGGCTTTCAATAATTTCCACAGAATACAACGGATAGTTTTGCTCGTTATGGCTTAGACAGTAGTATTAATATGTTCCATGATGATGTTATACGAAGATTTACTCCTTGTCTCAATAATAGTATCAAATCTGTGATATAAATTTTTTGTGTAGGAATTCTGGGAAAGGTAGCTTCTTTTCATACTTATAAAGGATATGCTGATGATTTCATTTGTTCTCTCATGCTAGAAACATCTGATGAGCATGTACCATTCACACCAGGTTGTATATCTTCACAAATATAATTAGCATAGATACTTTTTAACTCTAAAATTGGGCATAATCCTGTCTGAGATCTTACCAGGTTGTAACAGAATCTGGCTTCTCTGACTGCAATAAACTATAATCTTCTTAAAATTTTGTTGATGTTCCTAGTGGTGCATTGTGTGAATCATAAGTTAAGAAAATTAATGTATGAGTACTGTAACAGGTGAACTTATCTACAAGCCAGGAGGGAGCAACATGCAACATGTTACAGCCATATCATTTCTACTTTTAGCCTATGCTAATTATTTGGGCCATTCTTTTGAAGTTGTTCAATGTGGTAGCATCCAAGTCACTCCTTCTAGACTCAGAACAACTGCGAAGCGCAAGGTTCTACTCCAGATTTGTCATTGGAATCCAAACTTGATAACAAAATATTGCATCAAAAATAATGGAAGCCTAGTTATTGTCAGTACTAAACTGATATTGTGTCTGGCTGTGTATGCAGGTGGACTACATACTGTGGGATAATCCTCTAAAGCTTTTGTACATGGTGGGATATGGTCCTCGCTTTCCCCAATATATTCATCACAGGGGCTCATCATTACCCTCTGTTACAAAGCATCCCAATCAAATAACATGCAAGGGCAGCTCCCAATTCTTTTTCAGCAAAAATCCCAACCCAAATCTCCACATGTTCACAACACTATTGCTTGGCATTATTTAGCCACTACTATGTTTCTAATATTCTTTGTCACCATCTGCCTCAATCATCATGCTTATGCAATCGGCCTCGTACCTCTTACAAATCAAACCTTATACTCAGCCATAAAAGCTTGATGACACATTATTTGGGCCTAGTCTACTCAATAATACCATCAATTGCATTGTGGAAGGGTGCTCATAATATGGGCATTATAGTTTATTGCTAAATATCATTGAGCCATTCTAGCTCCTTGATTTTGTATAATCAGAATTCATACTTAAGGAGAGTTTGTTGGCTTCACTTGTTTAAGTAAGGAATTGAAATAAGAAAGCCCTATTAAAAAAGGGAGTGGCTTTTCTTCTATTGCCTTCAATTTAATAAAGAAGGCACACAACTAACCTCTCACTTCCAACTAATTATCTTTAGTTCTTCTTAGAAAGTTTTCCATATGAGACAAACTGTGCCAGCGGAATGAAGGGAGACTAACTGCTATCAGACTGATTGTGAGTGTTAAGGCGGCTTCTAAGGCTTGCGATTACCTATTCTCTTACTTACATAGGGTAAATTGTTGCAAGCTGTGCTTGAATTGACTGGATCATATCAGACCGGTGCTGGATCAACTGGTTTTTACATAGGTGCATGGTTGCCACTAAAGCATGGTATTTGCAAGGGACCATTCGTGAACGGTTCAGTTGGCTGTCTGCTTATCGTTCTTTATATCTCGTCGCTAGTCACATTATGACTAGTTTAGTGCTGAAGCCCAACTTTTCGCCCCCACAAGCGAGCAAGCAATTGGTTGGTATCAGCGCCACATCTAGACACTAGACCCATTCCATGTGCTTTGCAGGGACTAGCTGCTGCGCAACCGCTCTTGCTTCTATTAATTTTGCAGTATATATTGAACAATAGTTATGTTTTGGAGAAATGTGGGCAGCCCATTGAAATGGGTGAACAAATGTATATTGAAAATAAATTCTCTCGGTAAATACGAGAGTATAATTTCTCTCAGTTGGCCTATGTGAGCAAAATTAAGTGTTCAACGAGCTTAAATAATCATGAGAAAGTTAAAGTACCATGAGTTTATAAAGATTGAAAGTCATCATGTGAATGCAACAACTCCTCATCCGAGAATCTCCATGTTCGTCTGATCATCGTGCACGTTTTGATTTACAGATCAGACAATTGATCTCCACTTGGGCTAAGATTTAGCCACTCCTAGCTTTTTTTATTACTTCACTGTCTATTTTGAAATAACACTACATATCAATTTTGAATACCTCTGCCAATATTGAGACACTATCCCTTCTATTTTTGAATACTCTGCCATCTTGTTGTCATTTTTCAAAATTATGCTGTCTATTTTTTAATACTTTGGCATCTAGTGTAACGATGTTTTCCATTTTTGAAAATTCTATGGTTGTGGGGTAATTTTTGAATTGAACATCGCTGGTTGGTATCATGAATTCTAACAGTTCTTGGGTTTCACCAAAACAAATTTTCTTAAGACCGAACATTTTTAGCAATGATTGTTTCTTGCCATATCTAATTCATCTGCAGTGTCTAAATATGGAAACATAATTGAATAACAAGCACACTGTAAAATATTGGTATGCTATAAAGAAAAGGTTATTTCATCATTTTTTTTAACACATGGTGAATCGGTAAGTGTTTGGACTAACACCTTGTAGGTCAGATATACCAGATCTACCAAATCTTATGATTTAGCAAGAGCCGAGACTCTTAATGGATAAGGGCATTCTACAAGACACTATAGTCAATGAGATTTGAACTGCGGTCTTGTGGGATTCACCCTTGGCCTATATTTGGAAACTCTCTATAAGTGAATGTAACTTTTAGGATACAAACATTATAATATTAGACTTTCCTAAGCCTTGTCAAACATATGAACATTATAACACTAAAATTTCATGAACTCTTTCAAAGTTACCGATTACACCCACATGGCCAAGCACCAACCACATCTTGATTCATCCCTTGCTACTCTCCAGATCGAGCTCTCTTCAATCTCCATTGAGTTTATTAACATACTGTTGTAGCAGTTGCAACACCCTCCAAAAGTTTGGCCTACATCCATTTTGGAGCCTTCCTTGGGTTTTTCCTTGATGTTTGCAAAGCACTCAGGCTCATCCCGTGAGCTCATGTTGAGTCTTTGCACCCTCCTCACTTGACTGTTCAACAAACATCCTTTTGCATGTTGGTCACAATGTCATGCTTGCAGCCATGTTTTGGCCATGCACAAGGTCCTATTTCATGTGCACAAGTTGTATTCACTATGTAAACATCCATCGCACTCACACACGAAGTTGTATACACTGTCGCACAAGTCGTCGTGGTCGTTCAACAATATATCACAAGTGTCGCGCTTGTCGCTCGCACTGTTGGTCAGTCACATTGAGTATATGTTGTCTTGATGGTTTGAGGCATCTTATCGTCAAGTCATGTTGAGTGTGTGTTCGCAAGCTCGCGTATGCACAATTTCACTCACTCACACACTTAGTCATTTTGTTGAAGTTTTGATGATCGGATCACCATCCAACAACCAGACCTTTGTTGATTGCATTGTGCAGTTTCAACCCTCAATGATCATGTATTGCTACCCAGAATTGTGCAGAGCTTGAGGGTGTCTCACAGGCAGCTTGCACTGTGCAATCTTGGAATCGACCTGCCACCTAGAACAATGTAAAAGTTTCTCAACAAGCCATCTCAATCTACACTGCCCGCAAGCAAATCAGCCAAACCTCCACCTGGTCAACCATAGAGTTTGATTAGGAAATGACCCCAGGCCTCACTCCCAAAAAAAAATGCGCAAAAGATGCCATGCATGCCCAATTTCATTGACTAAAGAAATTGCACAGACATGCCCAAAAGACACCCGCTGCATGTTGCTGCACTGCCCTAAAAAGTTTCGGAGTTTTCTCAGCGAGTCACGACGACAACTGGCTTTCTGCTCAGCCTGAGAATTACGCAGTTGTCATGAGTAGTCACCTAGCTACCCAACATCCCTCTCAGGTCAGAAACTGCATAGGGATGTCCAGCAGGCTAGCGTCCCAACTTTGCATAGTTTTTTCCAGCAACACTCTTGCAGCTCATTGCTAGCTTCCCAGAAAAATTGCACAGTTTTTGCTGCGAGTCCCCCTTTGCTGCCTGCATTGCCTCCCTGGAAAAATTGTGCAGATCTCCCCTCCAACCGATCTAGATCCTGCAGATAGCCATTGTTGATCCAGATTGTCTATCTTAGCCTCCCAGTGACCTCTGCAGAATTTTCACCGGTAGTGCCTGGAGCTCGCATCCCAGCTTGAAATCTGCCTTGTAGTTTCAAAGCCTTGTCTTCTCTCCTGGTCACTTGCATCCAAAGGTGGACAAAAATGCATCATGGTAGACTAAGAGATTTCTGGGTTTGATGTCATCTCGTCATGAGTGATTGCAAAGATAAGTACATGGATGTGATATGACGTGACGACGAATGGGATGAACATGGAGAGCATGCGAGGAGATTTGTTCGCGAACGGATGAATGAGGAATGCATGCAAGGAGATTTGTTCATGAATGGACGAACACATGAAGCATGCCAAAGTACAAGCAAAGGAGCGATGTGCACATGCAACATCAAGTGAACACCAAGACCATCAAAGACTCCACACATCTTGTCAGGTAGAGGTGAAGCTATGATATAGTTAGAGCACATCCATCATTCAACAACACCGCAGCTATATATGGACACCACCAACAACATGAACATACCAAGTGCTGTGGTGTCGAGTCGTGTCATGAGTCATCTTGGCCAGATCACTACTTTGGGCCATACTGTTATAAATCAATGAAATGTAACGTGGAAGGCCAAGAGACCCACATGTAAATCTGAAGATTCATGTGAAATTGAAAAGTTATGAAAGTCAAACAGTCACGAGGGAAGTCGAAAAGTCAAAAGGGTCAGTTTTACCCTTGGCTATAAATACCCCTCATTTGTACATGCAAAGGACCTTTTCACCTTGGCTCCTCCCACATAGCCTTGAGAGTCCGTAGTATTTTTTTTGAGGAGTGAGTAGTGGCTCCAATGCCTTGCTTATGGGGATAGTGATGTATGGTGTACCGATGTGTCTTTGAACTTTCACTTAATTCAGAAGCCTAATAATATGCCAGCACATTTTCACACATGTATTGTAATTGTTTGTAAGACTAATCTTTGAACAATTGTAATGCATGTTGCTTTAACCAATGTTAAAACAGTTAAACTATTTCGGTTGTTCTAATACACATGATTATGAAAATGTGTTGTATAAGTTGTTAACGTTGTCTTACCCGTGTGGGTTGCCTCACCAGACACTATACAAAACTATTCCCGTAAACTTGTTATAACGACCATAGCACTCATGCGGACTACTCTTCTGGGTGTTGTACATGCTTTCCCTTCATTGTGTGTTTGTGACTGTCGCATCCATGTGGACTACTCCGCCGGAAGCTGCTCATGTCCTGTTGTGTTGTGTGTCTCTAACAGAGTGGGACTCTTCCCTTTTGATTAGAGACTCACTTACACCTTCTCCCTCTGGGGTGAAAGAACCTTGACACAAGTAACACTAGCACTCATGAGGCACACGAACCTCGCTGTTCGAAGACAAAGTACAAAACTTTCATGTGCCGACAAGTAAGAGCTAAGGAAAACCTTTAAGACAATGGAAACTAGGCCATTATACCAGATGGGACTCCTACAACAAATGGTGTGAGGTCTAGTTGGGACTTCATACCAGGGAGATCCCCTGAATATTGGCGTGTCCAACAACCTCAACATTTATGGTGCTAGAAGGAGGGCCGCCATTTGGTTATGGTTGAATGTTCTCTCATCCCCACTCATCAATCATCTTGTCAAGGTAGTAACTCGCACTCCCTCTCACCTACGCATAACTCTGAAGTTTGTTACTCCTCACCTACTAGACGTGAACACAAAATTTTGTATCAACACCTCCACTACGTCCATCCCATCACCTGTTAGCTCATGAAAGTAGTCAAACTAATCGCAGGAATACAATATCTTCCATACGCATCAAGAAATCCAAAGACCACTCCCACAGGAGTTGTTGTATCATCGGTGGAAGAAGCAGTTCTTGCCACATTCAAAGGTCTGGCAGAAGCTATTGAAAACAGAGAGGAACCTCCAGTCTTCCGACAGGGAGAATGAGACACCCTCGTCATATTGGGTTCAAATTCTAGTACAAGAGGCAGAGGAGAAGGAAACGGAGAGGCAGAGGTGGAAACAAACCAACAGACTTAGAGCGGGAACCATCAGATTCGAAAGAAGAGGAGGAGGACGAATAAGAAGAAGACATGGATGACCAAAACTTGGAATGGATGACTCAGGGATCGTTGGCTGTCCTGGGTGCTTTGCACAGGATGCCAAAGTGTTCAGAGAGAATGCTCACAATGTTTGACCCTGACAGCACAGTGAAGGAAAAAGATCACTTGGATAACTTCTACCTATAGTTACAGACACTCGAGGTATGGTACAATGACGTTGCATGCAGAGTGTTTCTATGTACCTTGAATGGATGCGCGGTAGTATGGTATCATAGCCTTCCTGTCATCTCCATCCATAACCGGGGTATGTTTAAACACATGTTTTTGGAAAAATTCGCTGATGACAAGACCCCAACCATGTTTCTTAAAGAGTTGGGAACCCTGAAGGAGGAGGGGAAATAAAAGGTAAAATATTTCAAATATCAGAGGTTTTTGCACATTTTGAACAAGTTTGGAGCGAACAAAAAACCTCATGACTCCATCACAGTCGACTACTACACATCCGCACTGCCAAACAACATTACTAAGTTTGTCAAGCGAGCTGTGAAACCAACATTACTAAAAAACTATGAAGAGGCAATCGATGTAGAGAAGGACCAACGTGTGATTGGAGTCATCAAGGATGATGAACCAGCGAAGGACTCCAGAGATGTGAGCAGGAAGCCCTAGGCTACGATGAGCAAGGGTAAAGCCAAGGAAACAAGTGATATTGAAACCCTTACTCGCCTTCAAGAAATTGACAACAGAAGTGTCTGAGCTCAAGAAATGTACGATCGACACATCTACAGGCAGCTAGCCGACCACACAATACAAAGGAAGCATGTCATCAGGAAACAACCGCTTCCTGGCTAAAACTGTGTAGAGCTCTAACTTCGTGTTCCAAATACAACGGTGCACGAACAATGAATTTTCCTCATTCCATGAAGACGATCACCGAGAAGGGTCTTGTTCGGAATGGAAACAAGTTGTAGGCTAAATATGTAACCACGCACTAGACGTAGTGAGCAGTACGCAGGGCCAGCTGGGAGACACAAACGATGAAGAAGATGCTGCACATGATGAGACATCAAGCACTGGGAAGGTGATAAACACTGCAGAAGATAAACACTGAGAAGCAACCCCAAAATAGAAATGGTCAATACAATCTCAGAAGTCAAGGGGCTCCCCCTAGAATTGGAAAAATGCGAGAAAAGTTGAAATTGTTGATGAGGAAGGTTGATCCACCAACTGTCCCAAAGAAAAAAACACAAAGTAAGCCTGGGAAGACAGTGACAAAAAAGAGTACCTCCACGAGAAGTAAACTGTAGAACACTCCGTTGGAAAATCCAAACATCAGTCTGATCCCAGACATATGACTACAGATGAGTTCTGGATCATTTATTTTGACGGATCTTGATCGACCCAAAGCACATGAAACACTTAACCTCAAGCTGCTTGGAGTTCGAGTGCACAATTAACATTGATGAATACAAAGAACTCATATTGGGCTTGCAAAAGATCATTAGCCTCAACATGGTTGTGCTCAAAGTGGTAGGTGATTCAGAAATAGTCGTACGGAAGGTAGTAACACCATAGACTGTTTATCACATCATCTCAAAAGTTACCAACAAGAGTTATGGCGACTGATCTATAGCTTCCAAGCATTCAAT
>APFE031234029.1:0-13968 GCA_000404065.3 Pinus taeda
ACCTAAGTCCTATTTCCATAAGTGATGTGTTGAGTTGATAATGAGTATATTGTTGTGAAGGATTTGAATATTTTTTAACCTAGACATGTATGCAGAAGAATCTAGGATTTCCCTTGGGTACCATCCTCAAAATGGGTGGGGGAGGGGGTTTCCCCATCATATGTGACTTGAAAAAGACTCCAATGTGAAAAATTAAATGTACCTTCCCAAAAGCTACAATGAAATTCAATGGAATAAACTTTAGCTATGTTGACTGCATTAGGAAGATTCATTGAGGGTTGGCTACATAAGAGCCTTCCTCCTCAATAATGGTGGGTGTTGTTTTAACCCATCTCATTGATATGAAAGCTAAAATAGGTATCGAGGAGCCACTCCTCAACACCCTAGTGGCCCTTCTAGAATTAGAGAAGCACATGTGGCTAAATGTTTCAAAATATCTCAAAATTTTTTGGTTCTCTTTTGGTTTTAGTATTAAGCTAATTGAAGGTTTTAGTAGAGTATATAGAGTCAACATGTAACTATTTTTTGGAATTTCAATGATAAGGTTTTCGGATTCCAAATTGAATGTAAATGGACTTTAGGTCTTTAGGGTTCTACTCTTAGAAATTATGTAATTAATAAATGTAGAATATCTCAATATTAGACTCTGTATTTATCATTTGTAGAGGTGATAATATCCCTCGACCCTTTTTCAATAGCCCGAAGGATTTCAGAATTAGTAAGTGTAAAGGATGGAAATGATACTATATAGTATGGACTCTTACACTTACGAGAAATTACAAATATTTATGGTGAAGTTTAATTTTTTAAATATTTATCCTTTTATACACACACACACACACATCTTATTGTTGTCCCCGACCCATTATCCCCATAAATTTTGGAGTTTTCCTCTAGCTATCTTAGGAAGCCACACCCTATACCCCATCACAAACAATAGTGAAACATAGGTCCTTAAATGTTTTTATACAAGAAGCTTCATACAAAATATGTATGTGCAGTGGAAGATCCATTGACTCAGCCATTGTCTAGGAAAATAATAACACAATTTGGGTTGGGGTTTCTCCTCATAGTACAAGCAAGTTGGAAAATAGGTCAATGATGCACTTATTATTTTTTTATTGATACAATATTGAATCAATAAAGGTTCATGTCCGAAAGGAAATTTTAATGGAGTTATTTGAAACCATCATCTTGCAATTATTGATATTACCAATGAGTGATGGCCTACCAATCCTCATTTTTCATGCGTGTGAAAAAGAAGAATTTTATTTGGTTTATGATTTGGGGTTTGGTGTTTAGAGTTTGGGTTGAGGGTTTATAACACTTTAGTAAATGATTTTAATAAACCTTAAATAGAAGTTACAGTATCCTTTTTAAAATGTTATAAAATTATTAGGGTTTAGTGTTTAGGGTTTAGGGTTTATGGTTTAGAGTTTAGGGTTTAGGGTTTCAGGTTTAGAGCTTAGGGTTTAGGGTTTAGTGTTTGTGTTTGACAGTTCAGGGTTGATTGTTTATAACACTTTAGTAAATTTTTTTAATAAACACTTAAATAAAAATTAAAAACACTTTTTTAAATGTTATAGAAAGCTTAGGTCTTAGGGTTTAATGTTCATGGTTTGGGGCTTAGGGTTTCAGGTTTATGGCTTAGGGTTTGTGATTTAGGGTTTATGGTTTGGGGTTTAGAGGTTAGGTTTTAGGGTTTATAATACTTTAGTAAATTCTTTTAATAAACACTTAAATAAACGTTTCAATATAAATTTTAAAATGTTATAAAATGATTAGGGTTTAGGGTTGGGATTTAGGGTTTACGGTTTAGGGTTTAAGGTTTGGGGCTTTGGTTTTGGTTTTAGGGATTAGTGTTTAGGGTCTACAATATTTTGGTAAATTATTTTAATGAACACTTAAATAAAAGTTACAAAACAATTTATAAAATATTATAAAATTGTTAGGGTTTAGGGTTTAGGGTTTAGTTCTTAGGGTTTGGGGTTTTGGGTTTAGGTTTTGGTGTTTAGGATTTAGGTTTTTGTGTTTAGGGTTTAGATTTTTGTGTTTATAGTTTAGGTTTTATAACACTTTAGTAAAAAAATTTAACAAACACTTAAATAAAAGTTACAAAATTCTTCTTAAACTATTATAAAATTCTTCGGGTTCAGGGCTTGGGCTTCACGGCTTAGGGTTTAAGTTTTGGGGTTTAGGTTTTAGGATGTATGGTTTAAGGTTTATAACAATTTAGTAAATTCTTTCGATAAAAACTTAAATAAAACTTACAAAATACTATTAAAATGCCTACGGTTTAGGGTTTAGTTTATAGGGTTTACAGTTTAGGATTTATTATTTAGGGTTTAGGATTTAGGGTTTATAAACATATATTAAGAGCTTTTAATAAACACTTAGAAGAGGTTACAAAACAATTTTTAAAATGTTATTAAAATATTAGGGTTTAGGTTTTATAACACCTTAGTAAATTCTTTTAATAGACCCTTAAATAAAAGTTACAAAATTATTTTTAATAGATCATAAAATGCTTAGGTTTTTGGGTTTAGGGTTCTAGGTTTGGGGTTTGGTGATTACGTTTTAGTGTTTAGGGTTTAGGGTTTAGGGTTTGGGATTTATAACACTTTGATAAATTATCTTAATAACAACATAAAAAATCTACAAAACACTTATTAAAATGTTATAAAATGCTTAGGCTTTAGGGTTTTGGATTTAAAATTCTATAAAATGCTCATTGTCTAGGGTTTAGGGTTTATAGCAATTTAGTGAATGATTTTAATAAACACTTAAAAAATTTAGATAACGCTTGTTAAAATGTTATAAAATACTTAGCATTTAGAGTTTAGGGTTTTGGGCTCAAAATGTTATAAACTTCTTATGGTTTAGGATTTAGGGTTTATAACATTTTAGTAAATGATTTTAATAAACACATCAAGAAAAGTTACAAAAATCTTGTTAAAATCTCATCGAATTCTTAGGCTTTAGGTTTAGGATTAAAAATGCTATAAAATGCTGAAGGTTTATGGTTTAGGGTTCACAAGGCTTTATTGTTCCAAAGATGAGAGATGCTAGCTAAAAAATCCAGTGTGCAATAAATGTGAACGAGAATATTACTTCACATAGGAAATAAATCCTAAATGTATATGAATATATTGTGAAAGAAATTGAAAGGGAAAATAGGTCCTACCTCATTCCATCCATTTTTCCCTCTCTCTCTCTCACTCTCTCTATCTTTTGCTCTATCTCACTCATGCTATCTCTCTCTCACAATATCTCTCAATCTCTCTCTGTGATTCTTACTATGTGTCTCCCTCACTCTCATTATGATATTGAATAATTATCCATCACTCTCTCTGTCAGTCTCTCATCTTCTCGTTCTTTATCTTACTCTCTCTCTTCCCCCCTCTCCCTCCATCTCTCTCTCTCTCTCTCTCTCTCTCTCCCCCCCCCATTTCTACTTCCTCCTCCTTTCCCCCTCTTTCCTTCTCTTCGCCTATGCCTTGATTTCTTTCTCTCACTTGCTCTCCCTCTCTCTTGACATCTCCCTCTCTCACTATCTCCCAATATTTCTCTTCCTCACTCTCAGAATGCATCTCTCGCACAATCTAATACACTTCTCTCTCTCTCTCTCTAAATCTCCTCCTCTCTCTCCCTCCCTCTCCTCTCACCCTCACACTCATTCTCACTGCTTCTCTCTTTCCCCCCCTCTCCCACTTTCAATATTTATTGTCCTCTCTCTCCTAGCCGTCTTTGTCTCCCTCCTCATCACTCACTCTCCCTATCTCTCATGCCCTCTACCTCCATCTCTCACTCTTCCTCTCTCTCATTCTCCATATCCCTTTCTCTTTCACTCTCTCTTGATATCGTCCCCCGCCCTCCCTCTCTCTCCCCTTTATTCCTGTCTCTTGCACTAATTTCCTCTCTCGCTTTATTACTCATTCTCTCTTAATCCCTCTCTCTCTTCTTATCTCTCATCCTTACTCTCATTCTCTATCGCCCATTCCCTCCCCTAGCTCTCTCTCTCCCTCAAATATGTTTATGTCCCTCATACTCTGTCTCAATCATCTCTTACCCAGTCAACCCTCTCACTCTTTATCTCTATGTGACCATTTCTCCCTCACTCTCTCCCCCCTAATCCTAAAACTTAAACCTTAAATATAATTTTGAAACCTATCTTCACCTAACACTACTTAGCATTAATTGAAACTAATTTTTTCAACAAAAATATATGGTGGCAATATACAACCTTATATACATCATAAGCATGGAATCAATTTTACAATATTAATAAAAGAATCACAACCCATTGTGTCATTTAAAGTGAAATTTAGAAAATTAAAATAAAAACATACTTTTTATAAAAAAATACATACATCACTTAACATCACTTAGCATTAAGTGAAACTAATTCTTTCAACAAAAATATATGGTGACAATATACAATTTTATACACATTATAAACATGAAATAAATTTTATAATATTAATAAAATAATCATAACCCATTATGCCATTTAAAGTGAAATTCTAAAACCTAAAAATAAAGACATAAATTCTAGCAATTTTTTAAAAATCATACATTGTAACATTAGAATTTTCGTTAAAGTAGTAATAACCTTGAAATATTTAAATGTATGTTAAATAAATATACATTTTCATATTTAGAAAGAGTAAGATTTACATAAAAAATAATAACCAAGATAAATTAAATAACAAATTCATAATACCTTACACCAAAAATATATATTTGATCATAAACATAACTGAATGCAGTTTTATAACGAAAAGAAAATAAACAAATATATGATTATAAAAAATACAAATTTATTTATAATATATATATATACAAGTAAATAATGAAAAATATATATAGTGTCAAGTAAATGCCCGCACCCGATGAACCTAGTAGAGCCATTGGGCCTAGGTATGTTAAGACTCTTTATTTATACATTTTTGTTCCTAATCCCTCGTTGGTTCCTTGTTCTTATCCGATAGACATTTTAGCTGTCAAGATGGCTCTGCCACTAGAAGGTAGTGGCAAGAATAGGGGGTTGTGTTGGGAATTTTCCACTCTTGTTAAACCATTCGAGTGTCACGTGGGCCTCTCATCTTTTTGGTTGTTTTTGATGCCTAGATAAATAGCTAATGTCAAGTGAGGAGCATATTACTACCAAGAGATAGGTTGTCCTAGAGCTCAAATTTGACTTTAGAGCTCAACCAATCATTACTGGGATTTGACCACATAACTAATTCGAGAAGAGATCACTTAGGTGGAATGGGAGCTTTCGAATGAGTGACATAATCCTAACAAACACCTAGGTGTTTTATAAGGTGGAATATTCGATTTTTGATGTTGGTCATACAAGGGGCATCTTTGCGAGAATTTAATGGCAAATGGGGCTCCTCTTGATCCTCGGTGCACTCCTAGGAGAAATAACCATCCCATCACAATAAAGGTTATTGATCCCAAGAAATTGCATGCATACCTATGTGCCTATGTATTTTTAGTTTTGATTTTGTTTTCTTGTCTTAGCTTTGTGTCTTAGCTCCGTGCCTTTTCCTATTTTGAAATATTTGAGGTTACTTGTTTGGTCGGGTTTCCCTAGTGGAAATCCAAAGAGTAGAAATTTTATTTCACAAGAAAATAAAATATAGAAATTTTTTATACTAAAATTTGAAGTTAATTACAATAAATTTTAAGAATACATTGTTTATATATATGTGTGTGTGTGTGTGTGTGTGTGTGTGTGTGTGTGTGTGTGTTTTCTTTTTACATATTAATATTTGGAACATTAAATATGATATTCATTTATTTAAGAAAACGATATAACCTTCACAAAAACCATTTGAAGTACATTTATAATTGAATTTAAAATTCGTTATTTATTATCAAATTATAATTAAAAAAAAACATTTACATAATGGAAAATTATTCTAATAATTTAATTATAATACATTGAAAAGAAATAAAATTCAAAATATAGACATGAAGAGTTAAACAACCAGAAATATATAATAATATATATATATAATAAGTAACTCTTTTTTATATATACAAAATTGTCAATAATTCATAGAATATTTTATACAACAACTTTATAGAATTAATTAATTATGTTAGAATAAATTCATGTTTCCAACTATAACCAGAAAGGTGAAGTACAATATGTATAGTGGACTTTTAGAGAGGTGTAAACAAATGTTTACTATACAATAATATATCTTCTAAAATTTTACTCTCGCGTAAATAAATGTTTAATCTACTCCACACTGTCCCAACGGATGCAGTAATGTCCACAACATCATTATCTTAGCTATTTCCCAAGGGATGGAGTGAGTAGCACAACATCATTATCATAACTTTTGTGAATTCCTAAATCGAATTACTCTAGCCATATGATTTCAACAACATTAGTTGTCACTCAATGCCTCCCACTCATCGTAAAATTCAAAAGCTCCACAACTCACACGTGTAATGGGACTATGATGTGTGGATTTAATAATTAAATTAAACATCATATAATCTCCTATCTAATAAATATGACGTGTCTACTCAATAATATTTGCTAAGCATTCTCGGCCTCAGAGATATTTTCTACTTAATACTAGATATGAAATTTCCCCTTTGCTTCGATGGAATGAAGAATATAAGGGATGGCGTCTGCTGGAATGAAGAAAATAAGAGATGATGACTAGGGTGCACATGGGCTACATGAAATGAGGTGAAAGGAACTGGAATTTGACACTTTCAATTTCATCTACTTTCTATCGGTGGTGAATCCCTCATTTAATCTTTACATCAAGTTATTTTTCTTTCCTGTGCATTGATTCTCTAATAGAAAAATAGTTATCCAATTACTTCTTTTCAAATAGGTTTTCCAACTCCTTGTTGTGTAACTATTATACTAATTATTGTGTTTTCTTCTTCAATAAAAACTCTAATATGTGTTGATCCATACACAATTTTTTGAACTTACAGAAAATGAGCAATGAGATTGACTAGAAGACAAAATATGTAATGAACGCTAATTTCCTATATTATAAAAAAATCAATTATCAAAAACTCATATAAAGCCACAATTTTCAAGTTCAAAAATATAGCCCAGAAATAAAAAAGTTCATTACATAGAATAACATGTTATAAAATAAGTATCATTAAAGGATTTCAACTTCAAAAATGATAATACACATACAAAAGGATTTTTAGAATGTTATAAAATGCTTAGTTTTTAAGTTTTATACGACTTTAGTAACTACTTATAATAAACACTTAAGTAAAAGTTACAAAACATTTTTTAAAATGTTGTAAAATGCTTAGGGTTAGGGTTTATAAGACTTTAGTAAATGCTCTTAATAAACACTTAAATTAAAGTTACAAAATGTTTTAAAATGTTATAAACTACTTAGGGTTTAGTTTTTAAGTTTTGGAGTTTAGAGTTTAAGGTTTAGGGTTTATAACACTTTAATAAATGCTTCTAATAAGAACTTAAATAAGAGTTACAAAAAGATTTTAGAAATGCTATAAAATTCTTAGGGTTTAGGGTTTAGGGATTATGGTTTAAGGTTTAGGACTTAGAGTTTACATTTAGGGTTTAAAATTTGGCATTCATAGTTTAGGGGTTATTGCTTAGGGTTTATAATAGGTTAATAAATTCTTTTAATAAATTGTTAAATAAAAACTACAAAGTGCTTTTTAAGGTGTTATAAAATCCTTAGGGTTTAGCATTTACAATTTAGGGTTTGGGGTTTAGGGTTTAATGTTAACGTTTAGGATTTATGGTTTATGATTTAGGGTTTAGGGTTTGGTGGTTAGCATTTAGAGTTTTTAAGACTTCAGTAAATTCCTTTAATAAACACTTAAATTAAAATTTTCAAAATGCTTTTTAAAATGTTATAGAATGCTTAGGGTTTAGGGAAAAAGGATTAAGCTTTATGTTTTAGGGTTTGATGTTTGGGGATTGGGGTTTAGTGTTTAGGTTTTAGGTTTTATAACACTTTAGTAAATTCTTTTAATAAACACATAAATAAAAGTTACAAAACAATTTTTAAAATGTTATAAAATGTTTAGGGTTTAGGATTTTGACTTTAGGATCTAGGGTTTTGAGATTGGGGTTTGAGATTTAGGGTTTATGGTTTAGTGTGTAGGGTTTAGGCTTTGGGTTTAGGGTTCGGGGTTTAGGGCCTATATCACTTTAGTAAATTCTTTTAATAAACACTTAAAACAAGTTACATAACTCTTTTTTAAAATGTTGTAAAATGCTTAGGGTTTAGGGTTTAGGTTTTAGGGTTTAGTGTTTCGATTTTATAATATTTTAGTAAACATTATAAATAAATATTTAAATAAAAGTTATAGAACACTTTTTAAAATGTTGTAAATTGCTTATGGTTTAGGGTTTAGGATTCTTGGGTTTTAGGTTTAGCATTTAGGGTTTAGGGTTTCGTGTTTAGGGTTTAGGGTTTATAATGCTTTAGTAAATTATTTTAATAAACACTTAAATAAAAATTAAAAATTGATTTTTAAACTAGTATAAAATGCTTAGTGTTTATGGTTTAGGGCTTTGGGTTTAGGGTTTATTTTTTAGCGTTTAAGGCTTAGGGATTATCACGATTCAGTAAATGTTTTTAATAATAACTGAAATAAAAGTTACAAAATGCATTTAAAATTTTTATGAAATACTTATGGTTTAGGGTTCAGGGTTTTGGGTTTAGGTTTTAGGGTGTATTGTTTAGGTTTAACGTTTATAACGCTTTAAATAAATACTTAAATAAAAGTTACAAAACAATTTTTAAAATGTTATAAAATGCTTATGGTATAGGTTTTAGGGTTTAGGGTTTCACGTTTAGGGTTTATAACACTTTAGTAAATCCTTTTGATAAACACTTAAATAAAATTTACAGAACACTTTTTAAAATGTTATAAAATGCTTAGGGTTTAGGGTTTAGGGTTTAGGATTTAGGGTTTGGGTCCTATGGTTTAGGATTTATGGTTAAGGATTTATGGTTTAGGGTTTAGGGTTTATAACATTTTAGTAAGTGATTTTAATGAACACTTAAAAAAAGTCTAACACTTAAAAAAAGTCTAACACTTTTTGAAATGTTATAAAATGTTTCCGTTTTAGGGTTTAGGGTTTGGTGTTTAGGGTTTATAACAATTTAGTAATTTCTTCTAATAAACACTTAAAACAATTTACAAAGCACTTTTTAAAATGTTATATAATGCTTAGGGTTTAGAGTTAGGACATAGGGTTTAGGGTTTGGTGCTTGGTGTTTGGGATTTATAACACTTTAGTAAATTATTTTAATAGGAACTTAAAAAAAAGTTACAAAACACTTTTTAGAATGTTATAAATGCTCGGGGTTTAGAGTTTGGGGTTTAGGTTGAGGATTTATTGTTTATTATTTAGGGTTTGGGTTTTATTGTTTAGATTTTGTGTTTTAATGAACACTTTAAAAAAAGTTAGAAAAATCTTCTTAAAATGTTATAAAATGTTTAGTTTTTAGGGTTTAGGGTTTAGGGTTTAAGGTTTAAGGTTTAGGTTTACGGTTTAGGGTTTCTAACACTTTATTATATTCTTTTAATAAATACTTTTTAAAAGGTTTTAAAATTCCTAGGGCTTAGGATTTAGGGTTTATTAGACTTTAGTAAATGATTTTAATAAAAACTTAAAAAAAGTTACAAAACACTTGTTAAAATGCTATAAAATTCTTAGGGTTTGGTGTCTATTGTTTAAAACACTTCAGTAAATTCTTTTAACAAACACTTGAATAAAAGTTAAAAAACACTTTTTAAAATGTTATAAAATGCTCAGCGTTTGGGGTTTAGGCTTTAGTCTTTAGGTTTTAAAATGTTATAAAATGCTTTTAATAAACACTTAAATAAAAACTATAAAATGCTTTTAAAAACGTTATAAAATTCTTAGCGTTTATGGTTTTACGGTTTAGGGTTTATAACACTTTAGTAAATGTTTTTAATAAACACATAGACAAAAGTTACAAAAATCTCTTTAAAATGTTATAAAATACATAAGGTTTAGGGTTTAGGTTTTAGGATTTACGGTTTAGGTTTTAGGGTTTAAGGTTTATAACACTTTATTAAATTCTTTTAATAAACACTTACATAAAAGTTACAAAACATTTTTGAAAGGTTATAAAATGGTTAATGTTTAGGGTTTAGGGTTAGGGGTTTGAAGTTTAGGGTTTGGCGTTTAGGTTTTAGGATTTGGAGGTTTATAACACTTTAGTAAATGCTTTTAATAAACACTTAAATAAAAGTTACAAAACACTTGTTAGAATGTTATAAAATACTTAGGGTTTAGGGTTAAAACACCTTAGTAAATGGCTTAGATAAACACATAAAATAACTCACAAAACATTTTTCAAAATATTATAAAATGCTTTATGTTTAGGGTTAGGGCTTAGGGTTTAGGGTTTGGGATTTATACCACTTTAGTAAATTCTTTTAAAAAGAACATAAGAAAAATTTACAATGCACTTGTTAAAATGTTATAAAATGATTACGGTTTAGTGTTTATGCATTAAAATGGTATAAAATATGTAGGGTTTAGTGTGTAGGGTTTAGGGTTTATAACACTGTAATGCTGTTAATAAGCACTTAAAAAAAGTAGCAAAACACTTTTTAAAATGTTATAAAATGCTTAGTGTTTAGGGTTTAGAATTTATAACACTTCAATAAATGCCTTTAATAACCACTCAAAAAAAGTTACAGAACTCTTTTTAAAATGTTATGAAATTCTTAAGCTTTAGGGTTTAGTGTATAGGGTATAGGGTATAGGGTTTAGGGTTTAAAATTCTATAAAATGATTAGGATTTAGGGATTATGGTTTATATTTTATAAAAATTTAGTAAATGGTTTTAATAAACACTTCAACAAAAAGTTACAAAACGCTCATTAAATTGTTATAAAATTCTTAGTGTTTAGGGTTTAGGGACAATTTAGTAAATGATTTCAATGAAAACTTTAATAAAAGTTAAAAACGATTGTTAAAATATTAAATAATTCTTAGGTTTTATGGTTTAGAACACTTTAGTAAATGGTTTTAATAAACCCTTAAACAAAGTTACAAAAGGCTTATTAAAATGTTATAAAATGCTTAGGGTTTAGCGTTTAGGGTTTAGGGTTTTAAAAAGCTACAAAAAGCCTCTTAAAATGTAATAAAATGCTTAGGGTTTAGGGTTTATAAAACTTTAGTAAATTCATTTAATAAATGCTTAGACAAAAGTTACAAAACGCTTGTGGGTTTAAATTGTTATAAAATTCTTAGGGTTTAGGGATTGTGGTGTGGAGTTTAGGGTTTCTGGTTTATAATGCTTTAATAAATTATTTTAATAAACAATTAAATAAAAGTTACAAATTTGTCTTTAAAATGTTGTAAAATGGTCAGGGTTTAGGGTTTAGGGTTTAGGGTTTAGGATTTATGGTTTCGGGTTTAGAGTTTAGCGTTTAGGATTTAGGGTTTATAAAATATAAGTAAATGGTTTTAAAAATCACTTAAATGAAAGTTACAAAATGTTTTTTAAAATGTTATAAAATCCTTAGGTTTTAGGGTTTGGTGTTTATGGTTTACTGTTTATAACACTTTTTAAAATGTTTTTAAAAATATTAGTGTTAGGGTTTGGGGTTTAGGGTTGAGGGTTTATGGTTTAGGGTTTATAACACTTTAGTAAGTGCTTTTAATAAAATCTTAAGAAAAAGTTACAAAATTATTTTTAAAATGTTATAAAATGCTCAGTGATTACCATTTAGGGTGTAAGGCTTAGGGTTTGGGGTTTAGGCTTTAGGCTTTAGAGTTTAGGGTTTAATTTTTAGGGTTAGGGGTTAGGGTTTATAACACTTTAGTAAATTATTTTAAAAAACACTAAAATAAATGTTAGAAAATGTTTTTTAAAAGGTTATAAAATGCTTAGGGTTTAGGGTTTAGGGTTTGTGGTTTTAGGTTTAGGGTTTAGTGTTAAGGGTTTAGGATTTTGGTTTTATAAAAGTTTGGTAAATGATTTCAAGAAACACTTAAACAAAACTTAAAAAATATTGCTAAAATGTTATAAAATTCTTAGGGTTTCGGGTTAGGGTTTATGGCTTTTGATTTATAATAGTTTCGTAAATGGTTTTAGCAATCACTTAAAAAAGTTACAAAATGCTTGTTAAAATGTTATAAATTGTTGTGGGTTTAGGGTTTAGGCTTTAAAATGTTCTAAAATTCTTAGGGTTCACAGTTTGCAGTAAATTATTTTAATAAAGAGTTAAAAAAAAGTAACAAAGTGCCTTTTAAAATGTTACTAAATACTTAGGATTTAGATTTTAGGGTTTAGGTTTAGGGTTTATAACAATTTATTAAATGTTGTTAATAAACACTTAAAAAGTTACAAAATTGTTTTTTAAATGTTATAAAATTCTTAGGGTAGAGGATTTAGGTTATAGGGTTTAGTATTTAGAGTTTCAGGATTATAATACATGAGTAAAGTTTCCTCATAAAAACTTAAATAAAATTACAAAACGTTTTTAAATTTTATAAAATGCTTAGGTTTTAGGGTTTAGGGTTTACAGTTTAGGGTTTAGGATTTAGAACACTTTAGTAAATCATTTTAATAAACACTTAAATAAAAGTAACAAAATGATATTTAAAATGTTATAAAATGGTTAGAGTTTAGGGTTTAGGGTTTAGGATTTAGAGAAGAGGGTTTAGGGTTTAGGGTTTCAGGTTTAGAGTTTAGTGTTAAGGGTTTGGGGTTTAGCGTTTAGGGTTTATAAAACATTAGTAAATTTTTTTAATAAACACTTAAATGAAAATGACAAAACACTTTTTAAAATGTGATAAAATTCTTAGGGTTTAGGGTTTAGGGTTTAGGTTTGGTGTTTAGGGTTTAAGGTTTAGGGTTTTGGTTTAAGGTTTAGCATTTAGGAATTATGATTTAGGGTTTAGATTTTGGGGTTTAGTATTTAGGGTTTAGCTTTTATAATACTTTAGTAAATTATTTTGATAAACACTTAAATAAAAGTTTGAACATGCTTTTTAAAATGTTATAAAATGGTTAGGATTTAGGGTTTTGGGTTTAGGGTTTAGGGTATTGGTTTTGGGGTTTAGGGATTAGGGTTTTCTATTTAGGGTTTATGGTTTATAACATTTTAGTAAATGCTTTTAGTAAAAAAAATAAAAAAAAATGTTACAAAATGCTTATTAAAATTTTATCAAATGCTTAGGGTTTAGGGTTTTACAAAGTTACAAAATGCTTGTTAAAATGTAATAAAATTCTTAAGGTTTAGGGTTTATAAATTTAGTAAATGATTTTAATAAACACTTAAAAAAAGTTAGAAAACGCTTGTTAAATTGTTAGAAAAAAATTAGGGTTTAGCGCTTGGGGTTTCAAATGTTAGATAATTCTTAAGTTTTAGGGTTTGGGTTTGAGTTGTGTGGTTTACGGTTTACGGTTTATAATGCTTTAATAAATTCTTTTAATAAACACTTAAATAAAAGTTACAAAAATGCTTAGGGTTTAGAGTTTATGGTATATGGTTTAGGGTTTAAGGTTTGGGGCTTAGGGTTTAGGGATTAGGGGTTAGGGTTTAGAACACTTTAGTAAATGGTTTTAATACACACTTAAATAAATGTTACAAAACACTTTTTAAAATGTTATAAAATCCTTATGTTTTGGGGTTTTGGGTTTAGAGTTTAAGGATTATAACACTTTAGTAAATGCTTTTAATAAACACTTAAGTAAAAGTTACAAAATGATTTATATAATGTTATAAATCACTTACAGTTTAGGATTTGGGCGTTTAATGTTTAGGGTTTAAGTTTTGAAACAAACTAGTAAGTTATTTTAATAAACACTTAGATTAAAGTTACAAAACACTTTTTAATATGTTGTAAAATGCTTAGGGTTTAGGGTTTAGGGATTATAACACTTTAGTAAATTATTTTAATAGACACACAAAATAACATAAACGACATTTGTT
>APFE031234037.1:0-39152 GCA_000404065.3 Pinus taeda
CCATTTGCGTTAAATGAATATATATAAGGTTATGCATATGTATAAGGTTTTCTCCTTTGATAATGCATTTGCCTATATATATATATATATATATTCTCCACTCCTTTAACCCTGCATATATATATATTGCTCCATTGTTTCTTTTAACCCTGTCTATATATATTGCTCTCCTCTAATGGCTCTATCTGCTTGTTCCTCTATTGCTCTGATGACTATCTATGTCCTCTTTTTGCTCCTGTACTTTGTTCCTCATGCCTCTATTCTACTCCTCTTGGCTCCGTTTGCTCCTCGAATATTGCCATATTGACATCAATGACAATCTATGTCCAATAGGTTGTTGTAGATATGGTCGATCTCTCCCATTTGTAGCTCTTGATATTATCATTATGGGCCTTCCCCTTAAGATGTAGACCTTCCTCCCTCTTTTGTGGACCCCTAACTCCCTCTCCTTTCCTATAAATAAACTCCCTTCCGTCTAGTCCAAATGGTTGGTCATTGATTGCCTGCATTCCTATCTAACTTGGAGAAATAGTGCTTGAAGAGTCTTTTCTTGGACTTGGACATCCACCAAAAGGAGGTCTCCAACATCAAGCCATAGGTTGTATGCTTCCCTCTTTATCTTATTAATATATACATCTGATGTTCACTTTCCATAATTGTGTAAATGTTTATGCTTTTAGCTTAAGACTCCTTGATCTATTAAGTAGTTTATATTTGATGTATACAATTGATCCGAATTGGATCCTAGAACACTCTCTAAGTTTTCATGAACTCTGGAAAATTCATGCCAAAGTTTCAAAGTCTTAAAAATATCAAGCTTATCAGAGATAACCTCGTAATAGTTGCAATTTGTGATCAGCGCGGAGCAACGAGGACCCTTGGTCAAGTGCGTAGACCGTCAGCCCATGGTAGCGCACTACCACAAATTAGCAAAACCAGGAGTCAACTCAAGAAATAGAAGTAGTTTCTGATATGCGATTAGTGACAAGTTGCTAATCGCATATCGCAGGGAAAACCCCTCAAAGAAGGAAAAGCCCCGAGCACCCAGACCCGAAATAATTATAGTATGCGAAAAAGTACCGTTCCAATTCCATCAGAAGTGGGGTCCCACATATACTGGCAGAATATCGCAAGGGCTTCGAGCAGTAAGTGGTTTCAACTGAGTTCTGCCCAATGCCAAACAATGGGTGACACGTGTCCCCCGGAAGAGAGAGAAAATTATTCACATCGGATGGGTAAACATCATGTTACTTACCCACCGATATGAAAAATGACCGTAGGATCTGGGGCCCCCAGATCAACGGTGGAGATGCATTCCGATGGATGACTGTACCTGATGAGGTAAATAAACAGAATTGTATAGGATTTGAAGTCCGACGTGGATGATGCATTGGCAGAAGGACGTGTTTCGTGGGCATTCTTGGAGCTAATGGAATAAACAGTTATTTTGAAAACGTCAAAGAGAACTGACACTCAGTTCATTATGAAATAGGTGGCCGCCTCACTGTGAAGCATTATACAGTGATGATTACGTAGAATAAAGGGATTCAGACGGATAGAGGTAGGGAAATCGGAAAGTCGAGAAGAGGAAACGAACAGTCAGAAACTAGATTGGCTTTAAAGCCATGTACTGGCAGAGAGAGAAGCAAAGTAAGTTAGATGTAGAAAGCTAATAGCAGAGAGAAGAAGCCAAGCTGACCTATAGAAGTAAAGACAGCATTGAGCCAGATAAAGCCAGAGAGAGTCAGAGAGTTTGTGTACTCCAGAGAAGGCTTGAGAGGTTCACACAAACTCTTCTATATATGCATGTCATGTATGAGTCTTAGATTGGGCTCATACTACTATGACCAATAGAGGTCGAGTTTCAGTAAGGAGAGTCTGTGTACTCCAGAGACTTGGGGGATCCAAGTACAGACTTACTGATTTGTATCTGCTATGTGAGACTCAAATTGAGCTCACTATTGTAAAAAATCTGCTTTGAAAACATAGTAGAGAGGCCACCACTGAAGGCTGGACCGAGAGACGTATCCCAGGAGTAATGGGTGAGCTCTTTATTAAACTTGTTGTGTTTATATGTTTGCCTATTATGTTTTCTCTAACTTCTTTAGTGCCTGTGTATTTCGCAATCTTATCAATCCGTTGCATAAAATAACATAGGCACATCCATGCACATGAGTCTGTAATACCTTAATTGTTTGTCTTAGATCAATTACGGATCAAGTGGTATTAAAGCTCTAGGTTACTAAGGTTAGACAAGTTTGTGTTGGATTTTGTTGTTGAAAGCTAACTAGGACAAAGCTCAAATTAGGAGAAGGAGAATTGGTTGAAGCTAACCTAGAAATTGGAATAGTCTACCCTAAAAGGAAAATGGCAAAAGAAAGTCCCTTGGAATCACACTCCTAGTTCATGGGTAGTTTCATAACCATGAGAGCCATGGTGGAGGAAATGTATAGAGAATTTAAGAAAGGTAGAGAGGAAGGTTCATCAAACTCCAAGCAAGATAAAGGAGTGGAAGAATCTCTCCTCCATGACCATTCTAAAGGCAAAGGGAAAGAAGAAAAGCTTCCGACACCTCCTAATAGCCTTGAAAATAAAAAGAAAACATCTTTGATTAAATTAGATGTTAAATTTGATTTGCTGATATATGATGGAGAGTTGAATGCAGAGAAGATGGATAATTGGATTAGATAGATTGATGTGTATTGCAGGGTGTAAAGCATTGATTTAGACAAAAGTAAGATTCAGCTAGCCAGCCTACGCCTTGTAGGCACTGCCTTGGTATGGTGGGAAGGTAGGACACAAGCTGACATGAAGAAGCATGGTAAAATTCTTTTTGTCTCGAGTGAATTTGTTTTTGCAATTAAAAAGAAATTCTATCCTCTAGCTTATATGCAGCAAGCGATGATGAGCTGACAAACTCTTCAACAATTACAAGGGCAAAGTGTACAAGGCTACACTCAAGAATTTAGAAAAAGAGCTTTGATTCTAGGAATTTCTTTAGACTCACCTGAAACTCTGCTGAAGTATATAGGTGTCTACACAACTATTAAAGCCACACCATCTCATGTTTAACCCATAGCATAGATGAGTATCTGTTCAGGCTACACATCTAGAGCTAGAGCAAGAAGTAACCCAGAAGTTAGGGATCATCAAAACCACTGCAAGCAAGAAACAAGGATAAGAAGAAAACAAAAAAGAAAGAAGGAAACAAATGTTGTAGCAAAAGACCAAGCTTCATGCAACTCATGCAAGAAGGATGGCATGATGAGAACACTGCTAGATTCCATATGAAGTAAGACCAAGAAGTTTATGGAAAAAAGAAGAATACTGTTGCAGCTATTCAAAAATATTGTTGGCGGTCAGACCAGGAGATGAAACAACAATCGCCCCATTAGGATAAAAGGTAAAAATTCTAAGATTTCTACTAGTAATTTTGCACAATTCTACTAATAATGAAGAAAATAGAGAAAGGCATGAGCCTTTTTCATATCGAGTTATTTCAAGCATCAAAAGATTGATACTTGTTGATATGCTCACACGGAAATTAATTCTGAACAATTTAAAGAAGCCTGGATACTAACCACACCTCACAAAAGCGCATGATCCATTAGGTTGGTTATGGACAAAGTAAAAGCTACAAGTGACTAGACAATGTAAACTTAGGTTTTCTTTTGGGTCAGCATTTGTAGATGAGGTTGAGTTAGATATAGTTCCTTTGGGTATATGTGGAATTGTTTTAGGAAGTCCTTACTTGTATGATAGGAAAGCTATTTTCTATAGAGCTAAAAACAAGTATCAACTCATTAAAGATGGAATCAAATATATTGTAAGAACTCATAAACTCAAGAATAATTATACTCTCATAAACTCAGGGCAGATGAAAAGAATTGTAAATTCATGCAAACAATTTTTACTGATGGTTGTAAAGGAAAAGAAACTTGATAAAATTGGTATATTTGAGGGTTGTAATGCTAAACAAAAAACTGATTTAGAAAAAGTTGTTTCAGAATATGATATACTATTTCAAGAAACTAAAAGTTTGCCACCCCAAAAGGAAATATTACATGATATTAATTTGTAGCAAGATGCTCCATTGCCTAACATCGGAATGTACAGGCTGTCTACTTTAGAGAATGCAGAAATCAAGAAGCAGGTACATGAGCTGCGCGAGAAACAGTTCATAAGACCTAGCACATCACCATGTGGGTCTCCAGTTGTCTTGGTGAGAAAGAAATATGGCTCATGGAGAATGTGCATTGATTACCAAGCACTGAATAAGATAACGATCAAAAATCATTATCCCCTTCCTCACATAGATGATCTAATAAATCAGTTGAAAGAAGTTGTTTACTTTTCCAAGTTGGACTTGCATAGTGGCTACCATCAGGCTAGAGTTGCAGAGCAAGATGCATGGAATACTACTTTCAAAACAAAGTAGGGATTGTATGAGTGGTTAGTTATGCCTTTTGGCTTAACTAACGCTCCCGCTACTTTCATGAGAGTAATTGTTGAGCTAATTTATTCACACAAATTAACACAAATATTCCTTATCAATCCAGGTTGGTAATACTTAAAGGCAAGTCCACTATATATGAATATCAGATGTAATCAAACTTGAAAGATAAGTTTTTCAAAAACTAAAGAAGTGCATATTACAATTCCAATTCACTTTGTAAAGAGGGAAATCTGAAATGGCTCTTAACTTAAGAGGTCCAATTCTTCGTCGATTATTACTTGATGAACAGAAATCAGAAACTAATAGATTAAGATGGAAAAATCATTAAGAGACCTTTGGTATGTTTCATCATAATTCATTCTCCATAATGCCAAAAATACATAGGAAAAACTTCTTGCATGTAATCAAAGAAAACTAGTTACAATTCATCAAATTAACAGAAGGAGTGTTCAACTTGAAAACTTTGTTTCTCCAACTTACTAAAATGATGAATAAACTAATATCTAAGGAAATCAATCACCACATATTAACCATAAATCAATCTGAAACAAATCATGTAAACAAATTCTATAATAACCAGATTACGGAAAATTAAACTAGTTTAAACAAAGAAGTGTACTTAGCTTGGAATGGGGGCCCTCCACCCTTGCTTTGCACACTTGAAGATTGATATCAGAAACTTAAACTTAGTCACACATCCACATTATTGAACAACAAAATAGTAGTAGAAAAATTTCTTCAAATTAGCTCTCCAATCCAAAATGTCTCAGCATGAAATTATACAAAAGTCAATACATAAGCCATCAAAGTCTTGAATTTAAATAGAAGTCTTATGAAACAAACTGATCTATAATCATTCTAACAAAAATATCTACTCATATTCATATATCTAAGTCAAATTCATCAATCCCATCCCAAGAAATATCGTCAATCCCATAGAATCTCAAAACTTCTCTATTTCTATGGAATTTCTGAGTGACTAGTCATGGTTGACCAGCACTAAATGGGCCTAATAAAGCTTGTTCTGTTCAAACCAAGTAGAGCTGGCTCAGTCCTAGTTTCCAAGCTGTCCATCTATGCATCAAACTCATACCCAAGTGTTCTGCAAACATGTCAACCATATAGCTATTACGGGAATTTCTGAATCTGTCAATATTTGCACTTGAAACCAAATTTTCATAAAAACTTTAGAATTTGAAAAATTAAAATTAAATACCTAAGTAGACATGAAATACATCAAAATGGGATGGATAAAGTGGAAAATGGATGGAAAATAGATGGATTAAGTAAGTTTCCTTTAGCAAAAATAAGACCAAAATCGAGGGCCAACAGTAATGAACGATGTACTCAAGCCTTTTATTGATGATTTTTTCATTGTATATTTAGATGACATTCTTATATTTAGTAAAACATGGGAATAACATTTGAAGCATGTCAAGCAGACTCTAGATGTTTTGAAAAGAGAAAATCTCTATTTTAAGCTATCAAAATGTGACTTTGGAAAAACATCTTTGAATTATTTGGGTCATATTGTAGGGGGTGGTGAATTGAAGATAGATCCCTCTAAGGTTGCAGTCATTGTAAACTGGCCTAAACCCAAATCTGCTATGGAAGTTAGAAGCTTCTTAGGAGTAGCACAATATTGGAGAAAGTTTATCGCTAATTTTTCCTTGATTGCAGCTCCCTTATATGCTTTAATAGGATTAAACAAGGTGTTTCAGTGGGGAGGCAAACAGCAGAAAGCCTTCAACACCTTAAAAGAAAATATTAGTATAGCACCAGTACTAGCATTGCCCGATCTTCAAAGACCATTTGAGATTGAAACAGATGCCAGTGATTATGCCATGGGATCAGTGTTGATGCAACATGGTAAACCCATATGTTATCATTCTGAGACATTTAATTCTACAATAGTTAACTATCCCACATATGATAAGGAATTGTATGCATTAGTACAGAGTGTGAAAAAGTGGAAACATTATTTAATGGGAAAAGAGACAATTATACATACTGATCATCAACCACTTCAATATTTACACTCACAAACTAAGTTGTAGCAATCAAGACACTATAGGTGGATGGGTTTTCTACAATAGTTTCATCTTGTCATCAGATATAAAAAGGGTATACAAAATAAAGTTGCATATATGTTGTCCAGACCAATCATAAATGCATCTACTATACTTAAGCATAATTCAGTGTTGCATGAAAGCTACATTGAACAGTATGCTCAAGATATAGATTTTAAAGATGTATATGCAACTTTAAGTCATGGCAAACAAGAGAAGAATTGGATTATCATGTTAAGGACCAACTCTTGTATCATTTTGGAAAGTTATTCATTCCACAAAATGAAAGAGTAAAGATAATTCGAGAAGCACACACTTCTCTAATATCAGGTCACTTTGGTGTAAGTAAAATAGTTGCACATCTGCAAAGATTTTGTTATTGGCCAAAAATGAATGAGACAATTTCTAGATATGTAAGAGGGTGTGCTATGTGTGCTAAAAGAAAGCCTAGCAATAGAAAACTAGGCTTGTACACTCCACTACCAGTTCCTTCTCATCCTTGGGAAAGTTTTTCCATGGACTTTGTTGGGGGACTGCCTAAATCTAGAAAAGGTCATGACTATTTATATGTTATTGTGGATAGATTCAGCAAAATGTGTATTTTAATACCTTGTAACAAACAGATTACAGCTGAACAAACAACAAAGTTGTTCTTTCAGCATGTATGGGTTCATTTTGGATTACCCACTTCCATTGTATCTGATCGAGATTCCAGATTTATTGGGAAATTTTGGTCAAGTTTGTGGGAATTGATGGACACCAGACTGAAGAAGAGCATAGCTTTTCATCTGCAAACAGATGGCCAAATAGAAGTGGTCAACAGGACAGTGATCCAGTTGCTCAGAGGCTATTGCAACAAGCATCCCAAGGTTTGGGATGAACACCTTATGTTATGTGCAGCATGCTTACAACCAAGCTAAACATTCTTCTACACAGAGATCTCTTTTTGAGACCTGTTTTGGTTTCACACCAAGGTCTCCCTTGGATTTTGTCTTTGGTAAAAACATAGCAGCTGATGGACACAGTGATGTGGACAAGGCAACCAAGTTCATTGAACAAATCCAAGAGATTCACCAGGCAGTACAAGAACAGCTGGAAAAGAGCCAAGCCAAGTACAAGGCAAGGCATGATAAGCATCGGATTGAGCATAGTTTCCAAATTGGTGATTAAGTCTGGCTGTATATCAGCAAAGACAGAATGCAAGGTAAAGGTAAGAAGCTGAAGCCAATAAGGTATGGACCTTTCAAAATACTTGAGAAAATTGGTGAGAATGCTTTTCACCTTGATTTACCAGCTTACATGCACATCTACTCAGTTGTTAATGCAGATAGCTTGAGACTGTTTGAACCTTCTTTGATTGAGGATCCCGAAGAGCAGAGTCAATTGCCTTCTATTGATGATCTGTTGCTTGAATATCTCAATGAGTTGCAGGAAGATACAGTTCTGGACAGGAAGGTGAGAACCACGCACAGAGGGGATGTTGAGTACCTTAGGATTGGGCTCAAAGGTTCAAAACCAAGCAGTGCAAAATGGATAGAAATTGGGCAGGGGACGAATCTATACCCTCACTTGATTGATGCTTAAAAACCAACTTTCGGTGGTCCAAAAGCTTTTTCACTCGGAAGGCCGTGATCCGAATTGGATCCTAAAACACTTTCTAAGTTTCCATGAACTCTATAAAATTCATGCCAAAGTTTCAAAGTCTTATAAAGATCGAGCTTATTAAAAATATCCTCGAAACAGTTGTAATTTGTGAACAATGCAGAACAACGAGGACCCTCGGTCAAGCGCGCAGACCATTGGCCCATGGTAACGCACGCTGTCACGAATTGGCAAAACGGGAGGTCTTTTCGAGAAACGGGGGTGGTTTCTGAAGTCGCTAATTGCATATTGCCGGGCAAACCCCTCAGAGTAGGAAAAGCTCCGAGCGCACGGACCCGAAATGAATATGAAATGCAAAAAAGTACCGTTTCGGTTCCGTCGGAGTGGGGTTCCACAAAACTGACAGGATATCGGAAGGGCTCGAGGCGGTAAGCGGTTTCAAACAAGTTCCACCCGATGCCACACAGCGAATGACACGCGTCCAGCAGAAGAGAGAGAAAACCGTGCATATCGGACAGGTAACCATCGAGCTACTTAACCGCCCGATATGCACGACAACCGTAGGATTTGGGAGCCCCATATCAATGGTGGAGACGTGTCCCTATAAATGACCGGATTTGACAGGATTATAGAGCAAGATCACATGGGATTTGAAGTCCGACATGGAAGATGAGTTGGCAAAGATGCGTGATGAGTTGATTTTCTCATGATGACTTTGGATTGGATCTCTTCTCTCTCTTGAGAATTTCGCAATTTTTCTAAAGGATGAATTGGAGCTTTATGGATGAATTTTGATGTGTGAATATTGGTCTATCTTATCTTGGAGCTTCTCTTTTGTCAATTATGGATGGTTGGATATACTCTGTTACATGTAAGTACATGCTTTTAATGTTATTCTTGTTTTACTTTGTCATACACATTGGACTGGAATTTTCTCTATTTCTAGGGCTAATTGTTGCATGCATTTACTGCTTAAAATTGTGGAATTTTGTCTCTATTATAGCATCTCTCAATGTATGGGCCATGTAATGTGTACGAAATTTCCTAGGGGTAATTCTATCAAATAATTTGACCTTGATAAGCCATCTCCTTTGCACATTGAAGTATAAAAGCTGCAAGATTGCTTCTCTTTGATCTAGAAGGCCAACGAAGTGGTCTTGAGGCCTCCTTGACTAAGAATCAAGAATCCTACTAAATTTTCATCATAGACTCCATTCTCCCAAGACTAAGGCATTGATCTACCAAGAGGTGGTCACCAAAAATCCCATCCTTTCACCTTCATTCAGGTCGAGCCAAGTTGGGGCACCTACGGCATCAATTTCTCGACAAGCTAGCCCTCCAAAAAGTTTGATCTCCTAGGGCTCTTGCACTGGTGTTTCCTCAAGGTCTCCTCCAATTTTGAAGCCATTTCGATGATGGAGTTGCGAGAAAAGCCAAGCCCTAGTTCCAGGATCAAACTTTTGCCTTAGCATCCCCAAGGCTAGTGCCTCATAGGATCAAATAAACACCTTCAAGTGATAATCCTTTCTTTGATCCTTTCCCCACCTTGTCTAGGGTAAGAACATCATTGGTTGCCATACTCATTCCTCCTATCCTAGACCAGGTCCACCTGGTCCCGTGTGCTCCTATTCCTTTGAAAAGACAATTCTTCAAGAACCGTCTGGGATACCAGTTACAATAATGATTTTAGGGATTGGGAAGTTCCTTCATAAGTCATATCCCATAAATCTAACCCTTAAATCCTCCCTTCATTTCCCTGAAAGACATTGTACCTTGCTTAGAAAGCAAGCAAGCCTTATCCTTCTAACTCTTCCAGGAAAGGGATTATTAGGGTCACTCCACATCATTTCATTGAATTATCCTTCATCGATGACTCCATAATATACCGGGTCTCCTCCCATCGGTGAAAGTTCGTAAATAGAAGGGAGCCTTAGTTGAGGTGACAGTGAGCTAAGTCTCCATTTGTTGCCCTTGGTTAGCATTCGCCCTTTAGGCCCCCTGCTAGTTTGAGGGTAACAGTGCCAATTCAATATCTGGAACCCGGATACACACTGAAAATTGCCTCATCTGTACACAGTATCCTTTGCTCATGCATGGTCTCGACATGGCATGTGGAAAGAGTGGCACATGTCTCCCTCATGACCAACTCCCCAGGCATAGGCTCAATGATGAACGATATGCCACCCCTGCAGATGATCACTCATCCCCCAACCTATTACTGTCAACTCGCATACCGTCCCAATGCCACCGTTGAAAAGTCTCTCCCCTAGTGCGCTAAGTGTCATCCAAATATCTCAAGTGAGCTCCCCGTCCCCATCTACTCGTGCCCAATGTCAAAGGACAACAGCTAAATCATTTGTGCCTATAAGTGATGTAGAAGAGGGACAGGCGTGTGAGTCCCCATGGATACCGTCAAGTGTCGCTCACCAGCATCCCCGTCGATCCTGGGTGAACTACATCCAAACGTATGCCCAGTGTCTCCGTCCATAAGTATCTCTGGAGGCAACACTCCAAGACCCCGTTGTGCAGCACCATACACCCATGCATACCACTGAGCATCCCTATACTCCTTGACATATCGCTGTACATCGAGGCCTGCCCCTGTACACTGCTGGATACCTCCTACTACTGCTATCCAATCTTGTACCGTCTCGTTTCCTTCCCGTGTCACTGTATTTGACACACCCCGTAGGTACTCAATGCGATTCAAGTCACTCCTCCTACTCCACAGTGTAAACCAACATTCTACGACACACCATCATGCATCTCCAAGCTCCTTTATAGACCACTTCTCCTCATTGCATAGCCTTGCACACCACTGAATGTTATGGCCTAAAATTGGGTCTGTACACATCAGGCCACATCCCTCTACATAGAACTGGACGTTATGACATAACTCTTTGCAGTCTTCTGTACCATTTCCTACTGTCGTACCACCCTGTAACATATGGTATCCCGCATGTGCCAATGTATTTTCTACTCTGTCAGTAGACCCACCATGACACACGTCATATCTCCTGATCCGTCCCGGTAGACCTGAGTGGCCTAACTCCACACTCACTAGAGGGGATATCTATGCTTTTCTAATCCTCGGTGACTCCTGTGCCCAATACCTGAATGGGAGAACATCGTCTCCATACAATGCCCGTTTCAGTGGCCTACCCATGCCACCTCCTCCAACCAACTCCTACCAGAGAATGCTAATCATCCCGCGACCCCATGCACAACCAACATGCCATAAAAACCCATGGAGTTTGCTCACAAATAGCCTGGCCACTAGCGCTGCCTGGAACTCCCCTAAGGAATGTATCCGCTTAGTCATTGGGTCGACTACCTCATCAATGCCATAGCTATCCTACATGTCTGATATTGGATAAGAAGCCCAACCTGGATCCCAATGCCAACCTGGGCCTCCAGTACTGCAGTGTCTGAGAGCTCCCACTAAGCTTCACTCCGGACTATGCCTATCTCCTTGAGTCTAGCCCATTTGTTAATTTTGGCAACTAGGGACAAACTTCACATTGGACAGCTCATATGAGGTAGCTCATATTTTTCTTAGATTCCTCTCTTCGAGAGGTGTAGGATGGATCTAAATATCATCCCATTCTGACATGCACAAATGGAATTATGAATTTATTTTGAATGGACAAATTGTCAAGGTCGGCCAAGAAACTCATGTAGACTCAGAAGCCCAACAATCATGTCTATTCTATGAATTTTTTTGAATCTAACAAACTAGAAATCCTACTATAGTAAGCTGATTTGCATTACCTACTTGCGTTCTTCATTTAACAAGTTATTTTTAGAAATATTCAGAAAATATTAATGAAAATACATTGCAGCCTACACCAATATATAGATCAAGTACTAAAAAATAAAGAGACAACCATACAAAGGACACACTTATTTTTGGACTAAACGTCCTCGGAATGTGGGAAAACCAGTGCAGCAGATATGAGGGTTTTATTATTAAGTAGATTTCTGAATTCAACTAGGGTGCCAAATCCGACTCACCCAACAGAGAATAAACTCAGCAGAAGTACCTCTATTCGGAGACAGATATTTTGGCGAATGCAGCTACTGGATGAATAAACACCATAGGTGACTGTGCTCTCCCCAGTACTGTGCAGTGATGGCTACTCCCATCTCTATGCTAGAACTACGTCACCTCCTCTAGGAGCTGTGTCACCCTCCTAGTGAGCCTTCCCGGCTCAGAAATCGATTTGTTGAACTGCAGCCCGATCTGCCTCACAGAAACCCCAACATTGCCTCTAAGTGACTGCATCAGCCCTCCAGCCTCTGCATCACCCTTTCTGGAGCTGTGTTGTCTCTCCATGGTGTTGCTTTGCCTCTTTGCTATGTATTCTCGGCCTTGGATGGAAGTTCCTTTGCTGAACTGTCCCTCTCTGCACTAGAAGTTCACTCTGAAATCCTCAGCAAACCACGCCCCAGAATTTTGAATTAGCTCAAGTGCTACTCTCCTTGTGTGCCTTCTCCAACCGACCCCAAGCCTTCCTTTATACTTTTCTTGTTGAGAAATCAACGGTTGTGATCTAATCTCTAATAAACGGATAATATTAAATTAGACTTGATCCTCGTCTCTTAGAAGCTTCTCACCCATATTTTCATTAATACCCATTAATAGTTTAATTTTCCTAAGTTTAGACTTAGGAACCTCATTAAAAATATTAATTATTTTAATAAAATACAATCTGGGTGGAATTTCACCAAACGATTTCTGGGTCTTGGATATCTCTTGTGTTCTAGCCCCTGCACAAAATTTCGGAGCTAGAGCACATCCGATGCTATCCAAAAATCAACATCCCCTCTTAGCGAGGAATGTGCTCTAGCAATACTTCCCAGTGGAAGTATTACACTGATCCACGACATCGATCCTTTGCATTGCTGATACTCGGCCTGCTACCCTTCATCCACTGCGTTGTTGCAATCTGTATTTCTTCCCATGACACTGCCACTGTCACTGTTGCATTTGTACTGCAGCTTCCTCTCAATATGCTGCATCATGCTGCCCATAACACTGCCACTACTAACTGCTGCACTGCGACTTAGTTGCTGAGAAGTAAGCAACTGAAAATCCACCCAAAAGCTGACATGTTGGTTAGTCTGGATGTCCCTTGATGCTGAAGCTACCTCTGGTGCTAATCTGTGTTGACCCTCTGATGTTACTGCATTGCTGTTGTATCTGCTTTGTGCCTTCTGCATTGTTACAATACTCCACTGCGCTGCTTCAGAGTTTGGCACTCTAGCTCTGCCACTATTGCTCCATCATCCCTCGCACCAACTGACTCCTGTCATTTTGCTACTCTCATTAAGGGCTCAAATAGCCATATGTGATCCAAGATTTTGGGAACCTTAACAATCCTTCCCTCCATGTAGTCCTCCCGACTACAGCTCAATATCGCCCCACCTCTTCTCTAGAGGTGCATGAGCACTCATCGCGCAATCATCATCGTCCTCTTTGTCATCTTGCGTTGGAGCAACCTTTGAGTCAGTTTTCTCTTCCTTGTCCTTCTTCCGAGGGCACTGCACGGCGAAATGACCCATTTCTCCACATCTGAAGCATCTGACTTTGGATATGTCCTTCTTCTTCTGCTTCTATTAACCTTGCTATCTCGCTGATGCGAGAGCTGCATCCTCCGCTTCCTCCTTGACTCTGATCCCTTTATTGCTGCTTCTCGCCTTGGTCAATCATCTGATCTCTTCTTGTCGAAGAGTTGTCCACATCTCCTCCCACCTAGGAAGAGAAGCCCTGCCTAAGATGCTTTGGACAAAGGTTTCCCAGTCTTTAGTGACTGCATTCAGGGCAGTCTTGACCATAAATTCAGGATCTGGTGTAGACCCTACGGAAGTTAGTTGGTCACGGATCCTTCGCAACCTGAGAAGAAAGGTATCGATTTCTTCTCCCTTCTGCATCTGAAACTATCTCAGCTGACTCTCAAGCAACATCTTCCGCGGAACGAAAGTTCCCTCATACAATGTGGTCAAGGCCTCCCACATCTTCCCTTGCTATGTCCTTCTCAACAACATGTGGGATCACATGATCCTTGACCCCGTCCAAGATCATGCACTTTGTTTTTGCCTGAGCCTCCTCTTACTTCTTGAGACGATCAACATCAACCAGAACAACAACTGTCCTCAAGGCATAATCCTTGATGTGATTTTTATCCAAAACTGCTAGGATCCTGGCCTTCTAGATGATGAAGTTGGATGCTCCATCCAACTTGTCCTGATCCCTCAGTCAGTTAATGGCCATCTCTTCTCAAATGAATGTCGAACTGGTTCTATTCTCCCTCTTTCGTTGCTTCCCCAACAAAACTCGGATTTGGATTTCTTTGACGCTAGAAATTCTCTAAGGAACAAGCTCCCTCTAAATTTCGATTTCCTTCACGGAAATCCTTCTGCCAACCACTGTCGAACCACCTGTCTCTAATCTCTCTTTGCTGCTACTCAACACGGGATCTAGATCTCTTGGCAAGAAATCTTCTGAGGAACTGATTCCCTCTACTTTGCTTCTGCTCCACTAGGTATTGTTCTGCACCAACAGAATCAACACCCCACCAACAACTCCAGATGAAATCTGCGCTGTACCTCTAGCCATGGCAACTGGAAAAATGAGACTCAACAGTCTCTGCGCTGGCCGAGTAAAAATTGCGCTGCCCTTTGTAGCAACAACATCACCCAAACAGGTTGGCGTATGCTCTGTGTGAGACTCCCTTGGTGACTGCGTCACTCCTCCTCTGCTCTCTCGGCCAAAAAATGCGTTGTCTCTCGGGACAACTGTCTTCACACAGATTTTTCTCATTCCTTTCACTGATGGCTCTAGTCCTCCTTGATCTGCAATCGCTCTGATACCATGTGAAAATTTTTGAATTTAACAAACCATGAATCCTACTGCAGTAAACTAATTTGCATTACCTACTTGTTTTCTTCATTTAACAAGTTATTTTCAGAAATATTCAAAAAATATTAATGCAAATACATTGTCGCCTACACCAATAAACAGATCAAGTACTAAAAAATAAATGAGACAACCACACAAAGGACACACTTATTTTTGGACTAAATGTCCCTGGAAAAACCCAGTGTGTGAAACTCAATGCAACAGATATGCAGGTTTTATTATTAACCAAATTTATGAATACAAATAGGGTGCCAAATCCGCCTCACCCAAGAGAGAATAAACCCGACAGAAGTACCTCTATTAGGATATAGATATTTTGGCGAATCCAACAACTGGATGAACAAACCCCATAGGTGACTGCGCTATGCCCAATATTGTGCAACAATGGTTGCTCCCAGCTCTATGCTGGAACTGCGTCACCTCCTCTAGGAGCTGCTTCACCCTCCCAGTGAGCCTTCTCGACTCAGAAATCAATTTGTTGAACTACTTCCCGATCTGCTTTACAGAAACCTCAGCGCTGCCTCTAAGTAACTGCGTCAGCCCTCCAGCCTCTGCGTCACCCATTCTGGAGTTGCGTTGTCTCTCCTTGGTGTTGCTCTACCTCTCTGCTATGTATTCTCATCCTTGGACGGAAGTCCCTCTGCCAAACTTCCCCTTTGCACTAGAAGCTCACTCTGAAATCCTCAACAAACCATGCCCCAGAATTTCGGATTAGCTCAAGTGTTGCTCTCCCTGTGTGTCTTCTCCAACTGACCCCAAGGCTTCCTCTATACTTTTCCTGTTGAGAAATCAACGACCGTGATCTAATCTCTAATCAACTGCGAAGATTAAATTAGGTTTGATCATCGTCCCTTAGAAGCTTCTCACCCATATTTTCATCAATACCCATTAATATTTTAATTTTCCTAAGTTTAGACTTAGGAACCCCATTAAAAATATTAACTATTTTAATAAAATACAATCTAGGTGGAATTCCACCAAACGAATTCTGGGTCTTGGAGATCTCATGTGTTTTGGCCCCTCCACAAAATTTCGGAGCTAGTGCACATCTGATGCTACCCAAAATCAACATATTCATCCTTGCATATAAATACATGATGCGTCCTCCTCATTTTGGACACTTCACTCACTCACATCTTCTCTCTCCTTCATTGATTGGGTACAAAATTCAGAGGCTACTCTCCACATGTGCGAAGGAAAGGAAGGGTTTTTTGTTCCAGCCATTGACCAGAGTTGACCGAAATTGCACACGTTGTTTTGACTTGCATTGACCAAGCCTTGCCCTGTTTTGGTGTGGTTTTGGGTGGAGGATTTCTATTTGAGCAGGCCACAGTTTTGGGCACGAAATTCGAGATAGCTTTGACTCATGTTTGACCAGTGTTAACTATGTTAGGGCTGGCTGCAGCATTGACCTTTGTTGACCAGGTTTGACTGGAATTTTTCAAACTGTTTTTGGGCGAATTAGACTTGTTGTTGGAGGTCGAAGTTGATTGGGTTTGACCAAGCTGAAATGAGGAAGAATTCTCCCCTATTGACCAACATTGGCTTTCTGGTTAGGCCTTTCTGTTTTTTTTGTTTGACTGATCAGATTTTCACTATAATTGGACAAGTGAATATTACACATTGTACTCTCACTCTGTTGAACGTTTGAAGAATTATAAGAAGAACTAATCAAGGGTTTCCCCACGTTGGCGTTTGTCCCTGGCTGTTGCCATATCTTGTGCCCTCTTGTCTTGGCTAGTCTTCTACTGTTATTGTTTATGTTCTATCTGCATTTTACTATCATGTTGATGTGATTGCTAAACTGGATATTGATATTGGGCTAATAAAGAAATTGAAGTAAAATTGCTCTAAGCATAGAACATACCATTATTATCGTAAAATTAACAACGCCAACTGGAACTCCCCCAAGGAATGTATGTGCTCAGTCACTGGATCGACTACCTCATCAATGCCATAGCCATCCTGCATGTTTGATATCGGATAGGAAGCCCAACCTAGATCTCAATGCCAACCTGGGCCTCCAGTACCCCTAGTGCCTGAGAGCTCCCACTTAGCTTCACTCTGGACTACGCCCATCTCCATGAGTCTAGCCCACTCCACCAAGTACCAACTCTAAATTTCTTGCCAGCCAACCCCAAGGGCAAGATCGAATGTACGTGTACTCGCATGCACAATAAACCCCAACATGCGAATGTTGCACGCTGTGCAACTTAAGTTGTCTCATCACGCTGTCCTGGTCAACACATGAAATTTGACTAGGTAGCCCTGCCTCTCTCTCTCCAATTAGCAAAGGTAACCTAATAGTGCTGCCAGCCCCATCTATTTATGTTTGAAGAGGGTTGCTCTGACGCTCCAATGTGCACTCTAGCTGTACCATTAGGGAATCTAACCGTTCCCCAACGTGAGTCAGTTTAGTAGCTGACTCAGCACAAACCGCTCTCATGCCCTCCATCTCCTTGTTTTGCTGCAGAATGGCCTCTAGCACTGACGTGGCCTTCCAATTCAATGCTAGAATGTTAGCCTAAAATTGATGAAACTGATGTGGGCGACCATCACCTAATACCACTGTATCTCCTGACACCTCACCAATGGTGGATATGTCTCCTGGCACCTCACCCATCTACTGCTCATTACTATCACCCAAAAACTCAGACACAACCCCGAACACCTCATCAATGGATTCCTCAACAACGGATGGCACCGCTGGCGTATGCTCTTTGTTCCTTGCTAAGGTGTCAGCGGAAGCTATTGAAGGAATCTCCAACAATGGTGACTCTTGTGTCACACCAGGTAGATCTAGATGCTCTTCATAGTCCTGTGTGCCCTGATTTTGTCGACTCTCCCCACATGGTATAAATGGCTACAACCCCACGGCTTGCGCACCTCTAGTGTCTCTGTTGTAAGGATGAGGATGGATCAAGTCTATTACCTTCCTCAACTGGGCCAACCTCTCATCATTCCAACAGATTCCATCCTAGAAATCCGGCATAATGAATCTCTTTTGAGCCATGGGTTTGTCTACGGTTTCACCCGTCATTGCATACATGCCCAATTCTTCCATGATCTTGCTGGCTACCCACAGTTGGGCCAAGATCAAGGCTTTGATACCACTGTAATATTCCTAATGGAAGTATTAAGTGATAACATTAATGAAATCATAAACATGTAATAAAAATTATACACAAATGCAGAAATACCCGATTGCACCAGAAATAACACACAAAACATTGAGACTTTTGATTATATTAATCAGATGGAGTACAATGAGTAGGAATAGGAGAACTGGGATTGCTACAACAAGCAAGGAAAGGTCCCAAATGAATATGATGGTACCCAAATGCTGGAAATGGCTCTACTACCAAATTTGCGTCCACCCAAAAAACTGTTGTTTTCACTGGAAAGGAACCGCTAATTTACCCCTCCAAATTGCTCCGAAAATTCTAAGAAATTAGCTACAAACACTACTCCACTAGCTCAACAAAACCCAGAAATATCTCGCGAACCCAAGTGGTGGAAATGGTCCCAGAATAAATTTATTCGTCCAACAATTTATGCTACTAACTGTTGAATGCAACTAGGAATTCTGCCCTTAGGACTGCTCAAAAAATTCTGCAAAATTAATCCTACCTCCTCCCATAAAACCCTCAAAAACGCAGAAAGAGTTGGGCCCAGTTCTAGCCTGCGAAATTACCCCAATTATAGCGTACTCTTCCTCCAAGTGCGTAATTTGAACAACCTGGAAATACTACTATCAATGCCCTCTAAAATGCTGAAAAACCACCCTAAAAAATCTCCTTATGGCCTCTGGAAAAAATCAGCCCCAAACTCCTGGCCAAGCCTCCTCAAAGAACAACCTCTATAAATGATTGTGTAGGCCTTGGTCCAATAACTTCTGTGCATGCCCAGGGAAGATAAATTTGGCCTGAGGAATAGCCACTCAATCTCCTAGTCAATTCCCTGCAAAAATGCTGCTAAACCCCAAGAGAGTGTGCCCCTAAATTCCCAGAACCAACTCTAATCCGTAGCTCACCTCCCACGAGAGTGTATGGTCCAATTTTGCGCCTAGTCTGTTCCTGAATAGCTCAAATCTCCTTGAAGAATCCCCCTTGGAACCGCCCCATGATAAAGAAAAGTCTCCTCTAGGGTAGCACTCCAAGTCCACCAAAAGAGTTGGGATTTCCCCTCAAAAACCTCATGTACTGAACAACACAATGTTGACTTGGCTCAACAACTCAAGCAAACAGTGGTATAATTTTCAGATTGAAAAAATATCCCAAATGATGGCCCCTCCTCTTCTGTTTATGCTCTCCGCCCTCTTCTTTTCCTCGTGGGCCCCATTCTCCTCTAGTACGCCTTCCTTCTCCTTCCTTCTCTCTCCACAATTGTGTTTTCCTAAGGGAGTACGAATTCCTTTTGTGTGTGGTCCCCACAACCCACCAATAATTTGATTTTCTCCCTCTCCTAAGTCAAATTACCCAAAATTGTCAAAAAGTTTAATATTTCCTAAGTGGCTTAGGAAAATTGAGGATATTACAACCAATGGTTGCTACAAATCATGTGTCTAGATCCATCCCAAAGCCTCCAATCCTATTAGAGAGGAAAATCCCTAAGAATGAAGACTAAAGGACCAGGCGTAAGCAAATAATAATCCTAGGATACCATAATATATAGTCATCATATAGCCTATAAATATTTTGATTCACATTTCTTTAGACTTTCAATGGTGTTGCCATGAAAAATAGTATAATACCTCTCCAATAGGTAACATGACCTATCACTCACATCTCTTTGGACTTTCAATGGTGTTTCCATGAAAAATAGTATAGTAGCTCTTCAATAAGTACCATGACCTAAAGTGTAATTTATGTTTTTTATTATTGCATCGAGAGGGGCTCTACATCCTAGTATGGAAGAGATGTTACAATGTCTTGTCCTATCTTGTCCTATTATGTTATGTAAACATTTTGACTTTGTCAAATTACATAAAAATAAAATATAAAAATATAAAATAAAATTAATAATTATAACTATTAATTAAGACATTTTGACTCGGTCACAATTACATAAAATAAAAAATGAATTATAAAAATAAATAAAAATTAATAATTAAAGCAGCCTAGAGCCATCTTAACTTTGGATCTACCTACAACCAAGATGGATTGAATCTCTTGAGGTGCAAACCTCTTTTAGAGTGAAAAGAGATTTGATCACTCACAATACTTTATAAATTTGAAGTTAAGATCCAAACTGGTTTAGCTATTAATTAAATCACATGAATTTAAGTTGTTTTTATTTTTAGCTAATGGTTGTTAAAATTGAAAACTAGGGCTAAATTCCACTCTGGTTCAACTCATTTGATGGAGATGATGATTGCATTAAATTCTTCTTTTCGAGAAGACCAAAATTGACCTAAAGATCATCAAATTGGGATAAGGAGAAATGTGTTTTTGAATTTATGAAGCACCAATGGGTAACTCATCAAGGTTGGCTTGGGTTTAACTAACCAAGTTAAAACCCTCTCCATCTCCTATAAAAGGAAGGGTCCTCCAACCTCATTAGACACATCTAAGAGCATTCATTTCAAGTGAAATTCATCTTTGAGATAGACGAGGAAAGAAGGTCGAATTACAACAGGGAGGAAGCAACATTTCAAGGGAGCTTTGTATAACATTTGGGCTCATTATGTTTGGGTATTTCTCTCCTTCAACAAGCCACAATCCTAGCTGTGTGCTTTGGGAGGGCCGCAAGCCTTGGCATCCTTAGACAGAGGGTCGAAAGGCTGGTAGAACGCAACGGGGATATGATTCAGTGATGGTGATGGTGGATAGATTTTCAAAGATGGCTCATTTCATTCCGTGCCGGAAGACTAGCGACGCCACCAATGTGGCACACCTCTTCTTCACAGAAGTAGTTCGATTACATGGCTTACCAAAGACTATAGTTTCAGACAGGGATGTAAAATTTACAGGGCATTTTTGGCGCACCCTGTGGAAAAAGCTGGGCACACAGTTAAATTTCAGTTCCGCGTATCACCCGCAGACTGATGGACAGACGGAAGTAGTTAACAGGAGTTTGGGCAACTTATTGCGATGTTTAACAGGAGAAAACTCACGATGTGGGATCGAGCTCTGGCCCAGGCAGAATTCGCTTATAACGATTCGCCTAATCGGAGCATAGGTCTGAGCCCATGCTCCGACCTATCAATGTTTGAAGTTAAGATCCAAACTGGTTTAGCTATTAATTAAATCACATGAATTTAAGTTGTTTTTATTTTTAGCTAATGGTTGTTAAAATTGAAAACTAGGGCTAAATTCCACTCTGGTTCAACTCATTTGATGGAGATGATGATTGCATTAAATTCTTCTTTTCGAGAAGACCAAAATTGACCTAAAGATCATCAAATTGGGATAAGGAGAAATGTGTTTTTGAATTTATGAAGCACCAATGGGTAACTCATCAAGGTTGGCTTGGGTTTAACTAACCAAGTTAAAACCCTCTCCATCTCCTATAAAAGGAAGGGTCCTCCAACCTCATTAGACACATCTAAGAGCATTCATTTCAAGTGAAATTCATCTTTGAGATAGACGAGGAAAGAAGGTCGAATTACAACAGGGAGGAAGCAACATTTCAAGGGAGCTTTGTATAACATTTGGGCTCATTATGTTTGGGTATTTCTCTCCTTCAACAAGCCACAACCCTAGCTGTGTGCTTTGGGAGGGCCGCAAGCCTTGGCATCCTTAGACAGAGGGTCGAAAGGCTGGTAGAAGGCCGTAGAACTTGATCTCTTGAACAGGGAGTTGTATCATTGCCTATCCAGTAGCTAGTCAGAGATGAGGTGTTAGAAGGAAGGTCGTTGTGTGTTTAAGGAAGACCGCAGTCAAGAAGGAGGCTTGGAAGGTCTACCAGGAACCCTAACCAGTGACCATACATATACTAGCGCTTGACGATTATACATGTACAGATCAGCTTGAAAGAGGTAAGTCGCAGCCAAAGAAAGGGTTCCAATTGCAATGAACAAAGGATGCGGCAGTTTTTCATCAAACCCTCACCAGGACTCCAGAACACAGAAGTTTCATCATCTGTATTTACCTTTTAAGAATTGCACTTTTTGGAACAACTATGTATCTAAGTGCAGTGTCATAGGATCTTCTCATTGGAAAGTCATTTTGACCTTAACAGTATTGTACTCTCCGTTTGTTGAACATTTGATATTGATAATAGAAGAATTGATCAATGGTTTTCCCCATCTTGGGGTTTTTCTCACCATATCCTTGTGTACTCTTGTCTTGGCTTGTCTTCTGCATATATCATTTATGTTCATTCTTCTGTTACTGTCAATGTGATAATGATTCATGAGATTGCTAATGAAAATGAAATGGACTAACAAATGAGCTCATATGGAATTTTGAAATGAATGTCCGAAGTAAAGAACATGTTAACCAAACTTTAACATGGTATCAGAGCTCAGGTGAAGACAAGCCCAAGATGGAGTAAAAGAGAGACAATACTGTGGAAGAGAGGAGAGAAAACTTGTTTCGTTCTGCAACAATCTTGGTCAAAACCAATTTAGTGTAAGGTCTTGGCTCTCTGTAATCCTTTAAGAAAGAACATAGGTGCAATTTTGTAACGATTTGTGGTGTTTAAAAGTCAAATATATTGTCCTAAATCTCTACGAATAGTCATCCATAAGCAACAAAGTGTTACACTCCAAGTTTGAGGGTGACTCGAATCTGAAGTATGTAAGTTATTCAGTCGACAGGGGTCTTTTCATGAATGACTATACACTGCGGTTAATCATCCTGAAGTATGTATCTGAGTAAAATTTGCAGTCTCTGTGGGAATAGAGAACTAAATTGAAAAAAATTTGAACCTCAGTCACCCTACAGAAGCATCAACGCAAGAACTTCAAGTGTTAAGGTTCGACATTTGTGTGTTCTCCAGATCTAAGCAAAATCCGCAATCACGTTTAGGAGAATAGGTCGAGAAGGAGAATGTCATGGATCTGTGATTTATATCAATATGAAGCCAATGTTGGGTGACATTGAGCTATGCCGAATATTTTCTTTAAGTAAGTATCAGTAAGAAAAGAAGAAAAGATGGAACTTGCAACGCCGTCAGATCAAGTACCAATTTTGGTTAAGGAGAGTTTGGAAGAGCCCAGTACAAAGATCAATGTTTTGCTTCAAAGCATGCATTTCGTAGATGGCCTGAAGAACATGTCGGCACTCGCAATTTAGATCAAATGTGAAGGAGATCAGAGGAGCAGGGTCCCTCCTCTTCTGTGGGCAGTGGAACTAAACAAGTGCCTCCAGGGAGCAAATGTTATGATGCCTTGGGCCAATTGCTGATATCCCTTCTATGTTGGAGGAACAATAAACCCATATTATGGAAGTAGATTTTGAGAAGACTATGGGATCTCGTCTTGTGTCCCCTATTCTTATTCTTGCCTTGCTGACTTCCAGGTATTATCTTGTATTTTTCCTTCTTCTCAATTTCAACGGTGAATTCATAACTTAATAGTAACAGTATGAAATCCAGCTTGTGAAAATTCCTACATTGAAGGAACCCCTACTGCAGCAAATCTGAATCTAATTCACCTTCTTGATTTTTAAATTACATTCATCAAGTTATTCTTCTGAATACTAAAGCAAATTACTTCTTCAGCCTACGCTTATTAAATATTTGATCTCATGAAACAGAAAACAGAGCAAAGAACAAGATACATAGGACACACTTATTTTTGGACACAATAGTCCCAGGAAAAACCCAATGCGGGAAAACCGGTGCTGCAGTTTTGAGGGTTTATTATTATGCAAGAAAAATATCTGAATACAAATCTAGGATGCTCATCTAGAAATCCTTTACAGAGAAAATACTGGTAGAAAATCTGAGTGAGTTTTACCACTTCACCCAATAAAATTCTCGTTGATCCGACAACAAGACTAGCTACCCCCAACTACTTCTACACTGGCCCTGCGTCAGCTCTTTTCCCCTCTGTGTCAACTATCCCGGTTATTCACCAGTTCCAGGCAGTTCCGTCTTCGCCGACCCTTCTGGCTCTGCGACCCTTCTAGCTCTGTGACAGGCAAATTTTCCCTCTTCGCCGACCCTTTTGGCTCTGCGTCAAGGCTGAGTGGGCCCAGACTAACCCAGCGTCAACTCTCCCGACTACTGTGCTGCCTCCACAAGCTATCTCCGCCTCTTTGTCAGTATTCTCCGGAAAGTTTTGCTCCCAGATTCTCTCTACCCCTCTGTTGTTGAATGATCACCTAGTTCGAATTTCTCAGCTTCCTACCCTAGAAATCAAACTCTTGATCAATTCGTTCTCTCCGTGTGCGTTTCCAAATGAACCCCAAGCCTCCATCTTATAATTTTCCTATTATGTCTTCAATGATCAAGCTTAAATCTCTAATCAACGGCTAAGATTAAAACATGACTTGATCCGCCTTTTAGATCATTCTCACCCATTTATTGATTAATACCCATTAATATTTTAATTTCCCTAAGTTTAGACTTAGGAACTCTATTAAAAATATTAATGATTTTAATCAAATACGATCTGGGTGGAATTTCACCAAGCAGTTTATGGGTTCTTTATAACTCATGTGCCTTAGCCTCTCCACTAATTTTCAAGGCTAGAGCACTTCCGATGCTACCAAAAACTAACACTCCCTCTTAGCGAGGAAAGTGCTCTAGCAACAATGTCCACCTGCATGCTGCTCTGTTTTTGAAGCACCTCCTTTCTGCACTGTTGTTGTGACCAACACTATGTTGATGCTGCGACTGTACTGTTTCCCATGACACTGCCACTACCACTACTGCATCTGTAGTACAACTCCCTCTCAAACGCTGCATCTACTATGCTACTAGCACTGCCACTGCTAACACTACATCTGTACTACAACTCATTTGCTGAGAGAAGCAACTGAAAAACATCCAAAATTAACTGAACTTAACTATTTTCAGCATAATACAATGAATGTTGGAATCTGACTACTAATGACCCTCTGGATCTTCTGCGTTGCTACTGACTTTTGCACTATGCCATCTGCACTACTGCCAACCTTGCTCTATACTGATCAGTCTCTGGTCCCAAGATACTATATCTGTCTTCCAAACAATCCACTACATCATCTGACACTAAGTCCATCTCACTACTACTGAATCTTTGGCTCCCGTAGCAAGGAATTGATCCAAGAGGTGGACTCCTCAAGGATTCTGCCCACATATAGTCCTCCTGACTACAGCTCAATATCGCCCCATCTCTCTCCTGGAGATGCGTGGGCACTCGTGGCAAACTCTTCTTCGTCTATCTTCATGGCTGTAACCTTTGGATCATGCTTCTCGTCCTTATCCTTTTGCTTCAAAGGACACTGAGATGCAAGGTGACCCATCTCGCCACATCTGAAACATTTCACCTTCGAAAAGTCCTTCTTCCGCTTTTGTTTCTGCTGTCCCTTCGATGCTAAAGTTGCATTTTCCTCCTCCTCCTTCGTCTTTGTGCCGCTCCCACTGCTGCCATTTAGGTTGAATTTCACTAGGTCCCTCCTTAAATCCTTCTGTTGAAGAGCTGCCCACATCTTCTCCCATGAAAGTAGTTTTTCCCTTCCCATTATGCTTTGGACGAAAACTTGCCATTCATCCGAGACTCCATTCAGGGCTATCCTCACCGTCGCGGTTGGTTGAGGAGTGGACCCCACTGTAGCAAACTGGTCTCTGGTATCCTGAAGATGTTGAAGATAGGAGTTGACTCCTCCCTTTTGCATCAAAGTCCGCTACAACTTCTACTCTAATTACATCTTTCGTTGTTCGGAAGAGCCTTCATATAGAGAAGACAAGGCTTTCGACATCTCTCGGGCTGTATCCTTTCCTTGCAAGTGTGAGACCACATGATCTCGAACTCCATCGAGAATGAGCCTCTTTGCCTTCCCCTGCTCGGCCTTGTACTTCTTCCATTGATCGTTGTCTGCAGGAACAACTACAACACTTTTGACACAAGCCTTGAGATCATATTCCTCCAGAACAACTAAGATTCTGATCTTCCATATGACATAATTGGAGGCACCTTCCAACCTCTCCTGATCTCTGATCCCATGCGATGCCATCTCACCCAACTGTAGAACTGACTCCTCTACTCACTGCTTAGCACTACTCAACTACTCAACAAGTGAGAAATTCAAACATTCTGGCGGAAAGTTCTTTGAGGAGAAAATTCCCCTTCTACGTATCTTCGTTCTTTTCTGGCGGATTTCTTCCCCGGCAGAAACTGTGCCCTTCAAGAACTGCGCTGAGGCTCTGCGTCACTCCCTCTGCCTCTGTAAACTCACGAACTGGAAATCGTACCTCTCTGTCGTCTCACTCAGAGGGAGATTTCCTTGGATCTACTTCCCGGCAAGGACTGCGCAATCCCTTCAAGGGGATTCAAATTTCTGCCAAGTGTAGCTTCCAGCTTCACTGCTCAGCACTGGATCTGCTCTTCCTATTTCAAAATCAATGGTCTGATACCATGTGAAAATTCCTACACTGAAGGAACCCCTATTGCAGCAAATCTGAATCTACTTCACCTACTTGATTTTTAAATTACATTCATCAAGTTATCTTCTGAATATTGAAGAAAATTACTTCTGCAACCTACACTAATCAAATATTTGATCTCATGAAACAGAAAACAGAGAAAAGAACAAGATACATAGGACACACTTATTTTTGGACATAATAGCCCCCAGAAAAACCCAATGCAGGCAAACCGGTGTTGCAATTCTGAGGGTTTATTATTATGCAGGAGAAATATCTGAATATAAATCTTGGATGCTCATCTAACAATCCTTTACAGAGAAAATACTAGTGGAAAATCTGAGTGAGTTTTACCTCACTTCCCCTGGCAAAATTTTGGTTGATCCGGCAACAAGACCAGCTAACCCTGGCTACTTCTGTGCTGGCCCTGCGTAGGCCCTGCATCATCCCTGCGTCAGCTCTTCTGCCCTTTCTGTCAGCTATCACAACTGTTTCGGCAGTTCCGGCTTCTGTGTGACAGGCAACTTTCCCCTCTGCACTGACCCTTCTGGCTCTGCGTCAAGGCTACGTGGGCCCAGACTGGCCCAGTCAGTGTTGTAGGAATCATCCCCCCCACAAGGATCCAAAGGCAGATCTGCGTCCTGTACGGATCCGCCACTAATCCTTCGGCGGAACCATGGATCGGAAAATCGGATCCGTGATTCCTCCTTTTTTTGGTGGTTCCTGCAAAATTGGATAAGTGGGGGCCCAATCGGAGGCTCCTACTACCCGATCCACAATTCCTATTTCCTGATCCGCGGATCTGGAAAGGATCAAGTGCGAATTTGTGGAGGTTCAGGCGTGTGTCCATTGCGGATCGCGAGCGGATCCGAGAGAAGGTGGACGGTTCCGCAGGGCTTTTTTTGTTTTCGGAAATTCCGAACTGTTCTGTGAGGAACTATACTTTCCAAATACTCTTAAGGTGCCCCTTGATGCTCCCTAGATGCTTCCTAGATGCTTCCTAATGGTAATGTTAAATTCCTAAAAGTAAAAGTGTCATTCTCCTTTATCTTTCATTTCCATCCTTTTACTTAGATTTTTATCATTACCATGAAATGACTCAGGATGTTTGATGGTGGTTCCAACCTCATCAAACTTCATATGGAGAAAATAGAATTTCATATCCCATTCAAAATTCAGCAGACTTAACAGTTTTCAGGATCAATGGGATTGTGGCGTTTCATTGGATTATATCATGTATGAGGGCATGTGATTGGCATTTAAGTTTTAATCAAGAGCAAGAAGCCCTATATGTACCCCAGTGTTGGTGTTATTGATTGTTGAACTCCTTTGTCATGGTCTTAGCAATTATGTACCCTTCACTCAAGTCAAAATCATTGATCAGGCATGTTAAGCTTTCTCTACCATATTATAAGGCTTGGATTAAGCTATTTGATCAAAATTAGGCAATGTTGACTAAAATCCCTATAGAATTGAAGTAGAGGCAAATGTTAGACAAGAGAAGAGGAATCTAGATTGTAGATGGTTGATGCTGGAATAATTAATCATTGATGTACAATGGATGCCATATCTATCTTGATTTATGTAAAAATATGCATGTTTTCATGTCTTCTACAACTAATTTCATATTTTGGATGTTTTTTTAATATAAATGCAAAAAAATATATAAAAAATATGTATATATAGTAGACGCTTCCGAAACGCTTCGCTTCCTAGATTTTTGGAAAATGACGCTTCTGCGTCCCTGCTTCCAAAAAACGTCCCCACTTTGTGCAACATTGGGCCCAGCGTCAACTCTCCCGGCTACTGTGCTGTCTCCACAAGTTCTCTTGGCCTTTCTATCAGTGTTCTCCCCAAATTCCTCTCAGATTCTCTCTGCCCCTATGCTGCTGAATGATCACCTAGTTCGAATTTCTTAGCTTCCTAGCCCCAGAAATCAAACTCCTGATCAATTCGTTCTCTCCGTGTCTGTTTCCAAATGAACCCGAAGCCTCCATCTTATACTTTTCATGTTGAGTCTTCAACGGCCGAAATTAAATCTCTAATCAACGGCTAAGATTAAAACATGACTTCATCCGCCTTCTAGATCATTCTCACCTATATTTTGATTAATACCCATTAATATTTTAATTTCCCTAAGTTTAGACTTAGGAACTCCATTAAAAATATTAATTATTTTAATAAAATACAATTATGGTGGAATTTCACCAAACGGTTTCTAGGTTCTTTAGAACTCATGTGCCTTAGCCTCTCCACCAATTTTCAAAGCTAGAGCACTTCCAATGCTACCAAAAACTAACACAGCTACCCAGCATATCAAAGGCCTTGTGTTTGCAGCTGAATTGAATTTATAGGTTTTTAATCGGTAGACAGGACCCTTTTGTTAATAGGCCTTAGCATGGCCTTTGTTTGATATTTTGTGTTATGTATGCGACTCTCTTTTCAAATAAAAATGTGATAGAAACTACAGGCTGCCAACTCCGTTGTCTAACTGGTGAAAGACAAGCTGCTTATATAGATAGTGCAGAAAGGCCCAACGATATACATGCCAATCTGTATCCTATGCCATTGCGAGGGAGGTTGATGACAAGAAATTAGAGTCTGGACAGAAGGTTCGTTAAATGAAGTCCTATGAAGTTGGTGGGTCAATTTAGCAGCCTTCATCAGAAAATCGTTTCCCTCCCCCCATCCTCAGACTTTTACTCTGACAGAAAATAAAATTACATAATCAAGCCTTTCAGGTCAGCGCCATAGAGGGTGTAATAAAACAAAAATAACCTGAGACATATGAGGATCATTATTTGAAGGCAGAGAATAAGATGCTCAAGGATTAGAATCAACGATTATCTACTAACACTGTGGGATCATTAGTTGTTATGGATCTAGTGATCAGTGGCAAATCTATGTTCTGGATAATTATCCTTTTTACAGCTCTCTTGTTGATTCACTTTCTTGTTTTTGTCCATAAGTTTGTGCATAGTGATACCTAGGCACTTCTTCAGATGATTCACAAGGTATTAAGTGTTTTTATCTTCAAAGGAGCTACTATGTCTTGTTTGAAGCATAGACTTGATATACAATAATATGAAGATGGGAAGTGCACTATTTTGTCTGTTTCCATTAGGTAGTGTCTGCCATCCAAGGGAAGCTACAGGTCTGGGAGGATGATTTATCAAAATTTGAGAAAGGCAGTGAAATTTCTCACTATCCTTTGCAAAAAGAATCTTCAATTTAGCAACTGTTCAGCACCAGTAATAGTAAAGGCCATCAATGTACTCATGAAGGAATAACATTTTAGTAATGCTTATGGATAGTGAGACAGTACGCATGCATACCCTTATGTGGTCTACTATCAGTAAATCAAAGACCTTACTAACAATGAATCTTGTGATCAAGTGAAACAGTGACATTGATGATGAAGAAGGGAGTGACCTAGTAAAGTGTGACCTGTGATTGAACTTGGATTATATCGCTGTGATCTTACTGACATCAATCTAGTAACATGAAGCATAGTTGTCATAACAACTTGGTAAAGATTGAAATGAACTTGTAGCAATAGAGAGAGAGCATAATAATTCAAGGAAAAAATTAACCTGAATCTCTTAAGAAGGAATAATCTTCCAGGAAGTATCATACTATGAGGACCTAGAGCTATTAGTCCAAGATAGAACTGTGTAAAGATTCTTGGTTACCTCTACTATGTGTAGCTCTATCAAGTATATGATATCAACATCATTTATGCTCTCCTTCCAGTCCAGCATTATGAACAATTTCGTTACAATCCTGTAGCTATCGTCTTGTTCACAATCAAAGCTGTGAACAAGACAAATGTGAAATTGGATAGCTTATCTTTTTGAGGGTTTCCTATTAAGAAGAAGCTACAGTGATCTGCCAGAAAAGAAATTGCAGCACAGCTCTCCTGAAATCATAGCCTCATGGTAAGTCTCATCTCTCATATGGGAAGATCATCTGAAGATCACCTTAAGAAGGACTTATAAAGTCCCTGGATTAAAATCAGATGGTTACTTTCTCAATATTCAAAGGAGCTATACAACTATTGATGTTGCCTCTCATTTGTAAATTATATGTCTTGATTCAAAGACAATTTATGGACAACTGCTCATTAAATTAAGATGATCCGTAGTTCATCACAGAAAGTTGCTAGGCTGATAGTATGGTAGATGGTAAAAGCACATCTAAGTAAGGTCCACCTTTATATCTGCAAAGTAGATGGATCTCATGATGAGAATGCTGCCAGGTGGACACTTTGCACTTTGGAAAGACAAGCTTAGGCTTGTGATCTCCCTGAGCAAGAGAGATTAATCTATATGTTTATTAAAATGCTGTGTATTATGAGGCTTCCATTGATGATCCAGTCAGCAATATCTAGATCTAGTCTTGATTTTCAGAAAGCAGCCTGGCTCTATTCCCTATATGAAGGGATCTTTGATTAAGTTGGGCATGGAGGTCTGGGAGCTCCTGGAGGCTTGGGGTACTTATTGAGCTATGAGCGACCATAGGGTGAGTGGTTCACCTTCCCCTACAACTGATAACACGTGTGTAGAATGAGTGGTTCACCTTCCCTTACTATTGATGACATATGCATAGGATGAGTGGTTCACCTTCTCCTGTGGCATATGAGCAAGATGAGTGGTTCACCTTCTCCCGCAGATACCCCAGTGAGAGATGCATTGAAGCATCTGCTTGTGGACATGTTGGTGGGACGTGGTTCATCCTTTCCCCATATGTAGGATGCTCATTCCCTACGATCGATGGTTCACATGTCAATGGGACATGGTTATCCTTTCCCCACAAGTAGGATCTCTCCTATGATTGATTGGTTGGCATGCATGTAGGACATGGTTCATTCTTTCCCTACTCTCGGTGGTTTGCATGAGTGTAGGATGTGGTTTATCCTTTCCCTACATGTGGTTTGTAGGATGTGGTTTCTCCTTTCCCTACATACGATTGTGACATGTGTTTGTAGGATGTGGTTTCTCCTTTCCCTACGTGTGATTGTGACATGTGTTTGTAGGATGTGGTTTCTCCTTTCCCTACATGTGGTTGTGAGCAAAATGTGATATATTCTTTCCCTGTTGTTGTTTTAGTATCATCCTACCCATGTTGTCTGGGACACATGGGAAGTACCACTCGGCTGGTTAATGAGTTAGGAAAAGTGGTTTGGGACCATAGCACTACCGATGGAAGCATCGTGTATGGCCGTACTCCCTATGTCTAGGATGAATGATGTTCAACAAATTTGATCACTCGGGATCAAGTCTGATTGCGGTTTTACATCTGGTTATGTAGACTAACCTTAGTCGGTGGAGAGTGGCAAGGTCTCGTGACTCACTCTCGATCAATTTTTCTTCATTATCTATATCAATGTTCAACAAAGCTGAGATGAGATGTTCAAAGATGGTTCATGACGGTAGGATGGCATGGATGGATTGGCAAGTGGAATTCTCCCTAGTTGAGAGGGAGTGTTAAAATTGGCAACTAGGGCCAAATTCCACTTTGTGTCAACTCATTTGATGGAAATGATGATTTCATTGAATTCCTCTTTTCAAGAGGACCAAAATCGACCTTAAGATCATCAAATTTGGATAAGGAGAAATGTGTTTTTGAATTTATGAAACACCCATGGGTAACTCATCAAGGTCGGCTTGGGGTTAACTAACCAAGTTAAACCCCTCTCCATCTCCTATAAAAGGAAGGGCCCTCCAACCTCATTAGACACATCTAAGAGCACTCATCTCAAGTGAAATTAATCTCTGAGATAGCTGAGAAAAGAAGGTCGAATTTGTTTGGTGTCTTTGTGTCTCCATCAAGGTCGAATTACAGCAAGGAGGAAGCCGCATTTCATGGGGAGCTTTGTACAAGGTTTTTGGCTCATTATGTTTGGGTATTTCTCTCCTTCAACAGGCTGCAGCCCTAGCTGTGTGCTTCAGGAGGGCCGCAGGCGTTGACATTCTTAGACAAGGGGTCGAAAGGCTGGTAGAAGGCCGCAGGACTTGATCTCTTGAACAGGAGGCTGCATCATTGTCTATCCAGCAACAAGTTAGAGCTGAGGTGTTAGAAGGAAGGCTGCTGTCTGTTCAAGGAAGACCACAGTCAAGGAGGAGTTCTGGAAGGTCTACCAGGAACCCTAACCAGTGACCATACATATACCAGCCCTTGATGATTATACATGTGCAGATCAGCTTGATAAAGGTAGGTTGCAGCCAAAGAAGGGGGTCCAGTTGCAATGAAAGAAGGATGCGGAAATTTGCCATCAAACCCTCATCAGGACTCCAGAACACAGAAGTTTCATCATCTGTATTTACCTTTTCAGAATTGCACTTTTTGGAACAGCTATGTATCTAAGTGCAGTGCCATAGGATCTTCTCATTGGAAAGTCATTTTGACCTTAACAGTATTGTACTCTCCCTCTGCTGAACATTTGATATTGATAATAGAAGAATTGATCAAGGGTTTCCCCATCTTGGGGTTTTTCCCTGGCTTGAGCCATACCCTTGTGTACTCTTGTCTTGGCTTGTCTTCTGCATCTATCGTTTATGTTCTTTCTTCTGTTACTGTCAATGACTCAATGTGAGAATGATTCATGAGATTCCTAATGAAAATGAAATGGACTAACAAATGGGTTCATATGGAATTTTGAAATGACTGTCCTAAGTAAAGGACATGTTAATCAAATTTTAAGAATGGTTTTAGGGAAGCCATTAAGGTTGCTTGGTTTTCTAAAACGTATTAAAATTTTATTAGTGTTTTGAAAATCAATTCAAATTCGCACATGAAAAGAAAGCATATCAAAAATAATTTTCTGGGATGAAAAGTACTGGAAACAATTTAGTAATAAAAAAGTTGTGCCAAAAATTATCTGGATTTTAAAGTTGTTTAACAGTTTAATATGATGAAATGTGTTTTAATGTCCATTAAATAGATCAAAGGAATAAATAACTGCAACCAGGATATAGCATATAGCCTGGACAAAGTTGTAACTACTCAAAGGGGAGGGAATTAATTATGTTCTTTTTCAGTATCGAAATTGTAAATGTCAAGACTCAGTGCCTGTTGAGTAATGTCCTCTTAAGGGTGACGAGTGATGTTGGCTAAGTAGTCTACAGAAAGAAGACTAAAAGGCTTGGAAAAAAAGGCTATACAATGACTAGACAAACTGCAAAAACAAAGACTGTCTTCTGAAGAGTGACGAGTGACGCTCACTAAGTAGTCTACAGAAAGAAGACTAAAAGGCTTGGAAAAAAAGGCTATACAATGACTAGACAAACTGCAAAAATAAAGATTGTGGGTTAGGTGCCTCAGTATTTCTATTATAATTTGTTCTGCAAATTTAGCCTGTTTAAATTGGATTTTCTTTTGTTGCTTGAAGCACCATTACTAAATTCTAGATTTTCAACCGTTGGACTGGATTGGAGATAACTTGTCAAAACTTGATTTTGGTAAACTTGCAATGACAGCACCGTGAGCTCCATTGGTGGACATATCGACTGATCATCATCCCTATATTTGGGTTGTGTTTTCAATCAGCACTGTCAATGCTAGTCCATCCCATTACTTTTTTTTTTTGTCGTGAAAAATGGACAAATAAGTTAAAGTTAATTTTTGTGACAGAATATTCTGGGCATCAAAACAGTTTGAAGGCCACACAGATAAAATTGAACCATGGTATGGAACTGCATTCTCAGTTGAGAGAATCAAGGACGATTTAGTGAAGGTGAGAAAATCAGTATTAGAAATTAATTTTCATCTTTGATGAGTTTTGCATTGAACTACCGACTGAATTTTCACTTTCAGTTTTCTTATTGCTCATTGAAGGCAAAGAAAGTGTACTCCACATTTTTTTATTTGACCCTTTTGTGTGGAAACTACTGTAGTTTTAATTTTAACCAAAATGATGATTTTTACTTGTCTCATTCATAGGAATCTTGATTGTCTACTTGATGCAGCAATGGGAAACTTCACAGCCAGATCCAAGATTAGAATTACCTTTGCCAAATGTGTTTATACCTACAGACTTAGCGCTCAAACAAGTGTATGAAAAGGTTATAAACACTACCTTCATGAAAGAGCCAAGCTTTACAGTGTTTCTCTTTGTTCTGATAAGGTTCAAGATAGGTATTTCTAGAGCTAACTGCTTTGACTGCGAGTACCTAACAGTTTCTTTGATGATAACAAGCAGGTCAATTATCCTGTGTTGCTACGGAAATCTAAATATTCAAGGTTATGGTATATGCCAGATAAGATTTTCTTTACTCCAAAAGCTGTCATCAAACTGGATTTTCACTGTCCTGAATCAAACTGTTCACCAGAAGCAGTACTTCTAACTTGTATTTTTACTGCATTATTGGTGGATTATTTAAATGAATATGGCAAGTCTCACTTTACTCCAAAACTATAGAAATATTTTTCTTAGCTTTTGTTAGGTGGTAGTTCCAAGAGTGGGTTCTAAATTTAACTCAAATAGCTAGTAGTTTGGAGAGAATATTCTAAGTGTAAATTCAGTATCTTAGTCAAATTGTAAGGTATTGGTGTTTGGGGTACTAACATCTCTGTCATGAGTTAGAAGACAACTATAGGGGTCCTAGTGGGGCTTTCATTCTTGTGGTAGGGAGATTACAGGGTTCAGATTGCACAGCCAAGTATCGTTTATCTCACTCTCCACTACTCCCCAGTTCTGCAATGAGCTTGCTCCAAAGATTTCTACTAGATTATCTCTAATTGCTGTTATATAATTTCTGGATAGATTTCTTCGATCTAGGAAGCTTTTGGGTTGTGTTCCACAAATATTTCACTGTTATAGACCAATCCATCATGCATCCTCTGTAAACTCTGTTCTCATCAATAAACCCAAAATCATGGAGAATACTTGAATCATGCACAAAGTTTTAATACATATATATATCATCCTCATGTACACCGACACACTAGAACACAAGTTTCTCATATATTGAACAAAACATGTCACAAGTTGGAAGATGTGTGAGAGAGCTCTCTTTTCATGAGTCAACTTATTTAACTCCTACCAAGCTAGCCAAAGGCTGCCTGATGAACTATGGCCTAGGACTAGATTATATTCAGTTGTTGTCTACAGTTCGACCCCTTTCTTAGTGGACGTTCTTGTACTTATCCTTGAGCTCTCTCATAATGACTCTTACTATAACTTCTTTTTTGGAACGCTCCAACGCCTCTTAGGAGGATTCATTTCAACTTCTTTCAGCTATTAGCGATCATCATCTTGTGGCCATGCAACTTTTATTGCCTTTATGCCGTCCATTTACCACCTTACTTTGGTGTCCATATCTTTTTTTTCAATGATATTTTTGATAGGGAACTAGCAACCTCCCTAGATATATGCAACAGCGCGCAAGCCACATATATAAGGAACTCATAGTTCAGCCTAGGACCAAGACATCCGGAGACCACCGGTACCTGGAGCCGGGATCCCAGACTCCAACGGGATGTCTATCCCTCCAGCCTTACTATGGTGGGCCACGTCTCTGGGGACTTGAACTCGGGTGGTGTGAAAATTTCAACTATTGCAGCGACTGGAAATGATTCTTCTAATTGTTAATTCATTTAACAATTTATTTGCTATGACAACTACTGAATAAATCACACTGCAACCTTCACAAATAAAACTGCGGAAAAATAAAAACATTGGAAACTGAGAAATATGCTAGCACACATACATCAAATTTGACACGGTTATTTTTGTACAAATGTCCCCTGAAAAACCCAACTTGGAAAAACCGGTGCAGCGCTTGAGGGTTTTATATTATTTTGTAGTAGTGAAATATTTGAGTACAATTTGCATGCTGAAAATTGGCAATCTTGCAGAGAAATTATTGGCAAAAATTATCTGAGGGAAATGACCCTCACTCTGAGCAATCCCGACACTTGACTGCCCCTAAAAGGCTAGCCGTCCAACTTGGCATGTGTAGGCTCTGCGTCACCTTGATGTTGCCTGCCACACGTGCTGCCTGAATCGACTACCAATTAAGCCATCTTGCCTGTTGCTAACTAGAAAACTGCCTCTGCAGCCTTCTAGAACACTTTCCGACCTTTTGTAACTGAAAATAACTTCCCCTCCAGCAAAATCGAATTGCCACTAGAGGCTTCTATGGAGCCCCTGCATAAGCCTCACTGTGGCTCTTTCTACCTCTCTGCAATGTACTTCACCGGATCTAGAAGACTTCCTCCGACTTTACTGCCCTTGCCCCTCTCTGTCTCTACTTCCCTTTTGAAGCTCGAACTCTTCCGGCAATTGCTGCCTCTCTCGAAAATGAACTCTCCAAGGAAATCAATCTCACTTGATGTGTTTTCCATCTACCCATCGACTTCTTCTTATAATCTTTTGTTGGGACTCCAACGACCAAGATTAAAACTTAATCAAGGGTTAATATCATATTGGAGTTGATCCATGTGAGTTTATAGATGATTCACACCTTATCTCAATTAATTATGATTACTTAACTACTTTTCCCAACTCTAGGCTTAGGAAATTTAAAAATAGGTCAATAATCTAATTGAGACATTTTTAGATGGAATTTCCAGAAACGATTTATGGGTTATAGAGAACTCCTGTGTTTTAGCCTCTCCACAAAGTTTCGATACTAGAACACCTCTGATGCTACAAAAAACTAACACTCCCTCTTAGCAAGGAAGGTGTTCTCTCTAGTGCTACACATTCTGTCACAACACCCTGTCTTTGTACCACCCTCTTTGGCGCTATTGATGTCTGGCCACTGTGACTGCCTGCCATTACCCACCAACTACTGCACAACTCTGATGCTGCATCTGTGCTACTGACACTAATATATTGTTGTCAACTCTGCATCTGCATTGCAACTCCCTCTCATTTGTTGCTGCTACAACTACAACAACTGCAACTGAGAAGCATCCTAAACACTGAACAATTGTGTTCAGTATGATGCATCTATCTCCTGAGTCCTACTACTAGCCTCTACACTGTCTGTTAGGAATCTACATTGTTGCTGACTCTACTACTGAGCCACTTGCTCTGCTGCCAACACTGCATTGTGCTCTTCAGCACCTGGCTGCAGCTTGTCTGCAACTGTCACTCTCACTGCATCACTGACACTAATCCATCCTGCTACTAAATACTGTGGGCCCCTGTAGCAAGGTAATGATCCATGAGGAGGATACCTCAATGGATCCTGCCCAACTCTTCAACTTTGGTTCTACAACTCCATGTCGCCCCACCCACTCTTGGAGGTATAGCTTCAAACATTGCAAAGTCTTCCTCTAGCCTGGAGGACAACTTGTCGATCCTGGCAGACGCTGCTGCCTAATCCTGCTACTCTTGCATGTCCTTCTTCCTGAGATGATAATGCATACTGTAGTGGCCAAACTCGCCACACTTAAAGCACTTGAACTTTGACAGGTCCTTCTTCTTTTTCTTTTCCCTTATCCCTAACTTGGAACTTAGATTCTAAGGCCACATTTTCCTCTTCCTTCTCACCCTTCACACCCTTCTTGTTGTAGTTGATGGTACTCTTTACTAGAGCCCGCTTCAACTCCTCCTGTTGTAGATCGACCCACATCTTGTCCCAGTTAGTCAATTTGTCTCTGCCCAAGATACTTTGGACAAATACTTTCTAATCGTTTGAGACACTATTCAGTGCCAATCGTACAAGCTCTGTGGGTTGGGGTGCTTCCCGAATTGCTGCTAGCTATGTTGGAATTTCTAAGTCTAACCCATTAGAAACCCTTCATGTACTTTCTGATTTATTCCTACTTACTTGTTCTGTTAAATAACAAGTTATTTACCATGTAAATACTGGAAACAAATACAAGTGCACGCTCAACACATTACAGATCATCAATTGAAGGAAACAGAAACAAGCACACAAGTGACACCGTTGTTTTTGGACTAATGTCCCCGGAAAAACCCAATGTGGGAAAACCGGTGCAACTATCTGAGGGTTTGATTTATTAAGTAGTTTCATAATACAATCTAGGCGCCAAATTTGGCTCACCCAATAGAGAAAAATCTCGGCAGTAGTACCTCTCTACTGCGAAGCACATATTCCGGCTGAAACCCCAGATAAACACTCCGGCAACTCCAATCTGCCCCACGAAACCCCAACGTCAACCTCTCTCTGGTCCAGCGTTAGCCCTCTGGAGGCACTGTGCCAGTCCTCTGACCCTCTGTGTCACCCATGTTGACCCTCTAAGGCACTGTGCAGCTCTTGGCTGCCTCTGCGTGAACCTTGGGCTGGTTCTCTGTCCCTCTCTCCGACTATTGCATTGATCCTCCCGGTGCTATCTTTGCCTCTCCGCTTCTGTATTCACTGCCCCTCAGTTGCAACTCTTATCACTCTCTCAACTTTCTTAGCAAACCCAGCCCTAGAAAGTCAAAATCTTGATCTCTTGGTGTGTTCTCCAAGTGACCCTCAAGCCTTCTCTTATACTTTTCTCGTTGACAAATCAACGGCCGAGATTAAGTCCCTAATCAACGACTAAAATTAGATCTGGCTTGATCCATGACTTTTGGGCCATTCTAACACAGTTTTATATTAATTCACATTAATATTTTATTTTC
>APFE031234040.1:1985-12818 GCA_000404065.3 Pinus taeda
AATTATAATTATTAGTATAATAATCTTACAAAATATTGTTAAAAAATAGTAAAACATAAAACATAGATATTGTTTACAAAATAGTGTTACAATATAGTAAAACATTAAACATAAATAGCGTTACAAAATAGCGTTGAAATATAGGAAAACATAAAACATAAAACAAACAAACAATATAGTAATAACACTAATTAAATAATGATAATGATTAGTATAATAGTGTAACAATATAGTAAAACATAAAACAAACAAACAAACCAAATAGTAATAACATCAATTAAAATTATTAGTATGGTAATGACATGAATAAAATAATGATAATGATTAGTATAATAGTGTAACAATGTAGTAAAACATAAAACATAAAACAAACAAACAATATAGTAATAACATGAATTAAAATTATTAGTATAGTAAACACATGAATTAAATAATGATAATGATTAGTATAATAGTGTTACAATTTAGTAGAACACAAAACTTAAAACAAACAAACATTATAGTAACAACATGAGTTAAAATTATTAATATAGTAATAACATGAAATAAATAATGATAATGATTAATATAATAGTGTTACAATATAGTAAAACATAAAAGAAACAAACAATATAGTAATAACGTGAATTAAAATTATTAATACAGTAATAACATCAATTAAATAATGATAATGATTTGTATAATAGTGTTACAAAATACTAAAACATAAAACATAAAACAAACAAACAATATAACAATAGAATTCAAACATCCCTCAACCAAACATCCCTCAACCCTCCAAACCTTTATGTTTTTTCTAGAGATGTAGAATTCAGCACATCACTTGACTCAAATATTTTCCTTTGTTCCCTTGATCCTTCGTCCCCTCGATCCTTTGTCCCCTTGATCTTCAATCTTTGGTTCGCTTGATCTTCGATCTTTGGTTCCCTTGATCTTTGATTTTTGGTGTAATGAAAGTCATTATCCCAAATCATTAAGCAGGTTGTAGAGGTAACTGTTTCAACTGCCCTTTCTGTATTAAATTCTACGATTTTGGATTTCATCACCAGCTAGTGTTTTTGGTACAAAAAGTTACTGTTTGTGTGTGGTTTGAACTATTAGATTTTTTACGTGTGTGATTCAATTGTTTTATTCTTTAGAGACTTTAGGTGGTTTTATTGAGATTTTATTTGTTTGCGTGTGAATAATTAAATATTTCATGGCTGAATTACTGAGACAATCCCGTAGACTTCGGGGGAAACCTACCGAGTATGCACCAAGACAGCTTGAAGGGCTATGAGCTCTTGTATCACCTAGGGACAATAGAGTTGGGTCACTAGAAGCCGAAGAATATTCCTTAATTGTTCATCCTGATTATCAAGTATAGACAACGGAGTATATTTTTGAGCCAATTTCACTTTCCGAAGTTACTGGTAGTTTTTCTCCTACTAGTGAATTAGATGAAGAAACTGAAATTTCTGAGCCTCAAACAATATAGTAATAACATGAATTAAATTTATTAATATAATAATAACATGAATTAAGTAATTATAATGATTAGTATAATAGTGTTACAATATAGTAAAACATAAAGCAGACAAACAATATAGTAATAACATGAATTAAATAAAGATAATGACTAGTATAGTAGTGTTACAAAATAGTAAAACATAAAACATAAAACAAACAAACAATATGGTAATAACATGAATTAAATAATGATAATGTTAGGATATTCCAACACATAGGGAATAGTTAAGTATAACTTGGTCTAGTATAGAGTTAGGTAAAGTGTGTTTATTTACTATGTACATTTGTAACTTACAATCCGACGGTCACGACATGTAGTGATCTGACGGTTCATTCTCTCCTCGGTATTACCGACACTTGATCCATGGCTTAACACCCGATTCGTCCATGATTTCTAATTAAAGCGCATGGAGGGTCATTTGTAGGTTAACCATTCACGAGAGAAGCTTATGTAAATTTTCATTCTTTTATTAATAAACTGCCTGAAGTGGCTGTGTTGGCTCAGGCCGTGGACTATTTCCCTCTTTGAGGGTTTTAACCACGTCAAAATACTGGTGTATTGATCTGTGATCTGTTTGTGAGAGGTGTCCTTTGGTGTTCTATCTGAGGAACTTGCCTTGTAAATTCCTACATGGTATCAGATCTATTTGAGAGCCGCATCCATTGGTGATCCAAATCTGAAGCCGGTACAACTGCATCTGACTGCCATCTCCTAGATCTGATGTTTCTGATTGCTTTTGGGCTGAGAGGACTGCTCTGTTATTTTAGGAGCATCTGTTCTAGTGAGGAACCCCTTTCGTTTCACGCGAAAAGGTTTCCGATAGCCCTAGCTACGTTATTTTTAAGATCTGGAGGTATACAATGTTTATTTGCAGTTTACAGTTATTTTCTCTCTGTTTATTTTGGTTTCAGTTTATTTAGATATTTTTTATTACCGGATCTATACCTTTCGTTTCTGCGTATGCTTTTTGCCTTGTGACTCTATGCGATCTAGGCAAATCAAAAACAGAAAGGAAGGATTTTTCTCATGCATATGCTCTTTTTCGCTGTGCCTTAGTGTGATCTCGGAAAATCAGAAACATTGAGGAAAATATTTAGTTTCCGGGTAAAGCTAACTTCAAGCTGTAAGGTTTTTTTTTTTTGTATGTGCGTGTTGGGTTTTGTGTTTTTTGTTTTGTAGGGATAAAAAGAGCTTTCTCAAGCAAGCACGCAATCCAAAGCTTCAGTGACCAAGAAAAAACAAAGCCCCCCCCCCTCTCTCTCTCTCTCTCAAACTTTTTGTTTAGCTCACTTGGTTCAAAGCTAATTTATGAGAGTAGAGGTCTTCAGTTCAAATATGCTTTTTTTTGGAAAAGGGGCATTTTTTTTTTCATTTTCGCACATTCCCGCACTTCGTCGGCGCCTTCATCAACTTTTCTTCAAAAAGCCATAACTTCTTCATCCGGAAGCCGTTTTCAGAGCTGTTTTTTTTTAACCAACCAAATTTTGTTGAGATCTTTCCATTGGAACACTTAGTTTCAGCATATATAGCTTCAATTTTTGTTAAAAATGGAAATTCCATGCCAAGTTATTCTTGACAGCACCAACTACTTCCAATGGTGGTCCTACATTGTGTATTTACTTAGAATTAAAGGTCTTTACGGAATAGCCTCAGGCCAAGAAACCAAACTGAAAGATGAAGATAAAGCAGCTAAATGGGAAAATAGGCAAGATCAAGCACGTGGGTTGATAGGGATGTCTATTTCTCCATATCTTAGATTCCATATTATAGAACTTGATACTCCTCTTAAAGCAACGGAGCAGCTTACTAAAGTTTTTGGAATCAAAAAATGAACTTAGAGCCCATCAACTTGAAAATGAATTTCTTACATTGGACCCCAATAATGTTTCTTGCATTGAATATTTTTTGTCTAAATTCAAGACCCTTAGATTTCTCTTGAAAGGTGTTAAGGTTAAGAAAGAAGATAGTAACCTTATCTATTCCATTCTTACTAAGTTGGGACCAGCCTACTCTGTGTTCGTTTCCACCTTCCATTCTACAAGAGAAGCCTTCATTTCTCAAGGACACGACTACAAGCCCCCTTCCTTTGATGCATTTTGTGATTCTTTAATAAGAGAACAAGAAAAACTCTTACACCTTAGTCTTCTTAATATTGGAAACTCTTCAAGAAAACGTTAACCACCCAGCAGCAACCAAATTCAAAGAATCCTAGGAGGTCGTATCCTAAAAAGAATGGTCCTAAACCAAACAAGGTTGCTAAGAAATTTCAGCCTCAAAATGAAAAATCATTTCACCAGAATGATAAGGCAAATAAAAACAAAGGGAAGAAGACTGATAGACATTTCCACTTTTTTAATCGAGATGGCCACTTAGAATCTAAATGCTTTAAGAAGATGGAAGCCTTGGAAGCAGCAATGAAGAAGCATAACATCCATTTGGAGCACTTTCTGCATGTGGTTTTCAAGCATCTCGGTCTAGCTATGCACTAAATGTATCTTCTTCCTCTCATTCTCATGAGTGGCTCACTGATTCTGGAGCTTCTTATCAGATGGCCAAAAACAAAGCCATGTTTCGTCTTTAAATGATTTTAACACCAAAAATATATATGTTGGTGATGATAGATCTCTTAGTGTTGTAGGGACTAGAACTATTCATATAGACAATGGTCAATTTAATGATGTATTATGTGTTCCGACCTTATCCTGCAACCTTCTATCTGTATATCAGATAACTCATTCAGGTGAAGGTAAAATCGTTGAATTTTCACCTCACGATGTTGTAATTAAGGACCTAAGAGATTCTAGACAAATTTTAGCTACTGGCATCGCTGATGATTCTACAAGGTTGTATAAGTTTCACAACTTTGGGTCATCAAATCTTCCCTCGGTACTTGTTGCTCATAATGATGAAGTGAGCAAACTTTGGCATGAGCGATTTGGTCACTTAAACTATCGCTCCCTTCAGAATCTATGTAAAGAAAATATGGTGACAGGTCTTCCAATGGTATCTTGCAGAGATGGTGTTTGTTCCAGATGTGTACTCGGAAAACATCATCGGGACAGTTTTGAAAAACATGCCTCTTGGCACGCCTCAGCCCCTTTACAGCTTGTGCATAGTGATTTATGTGGTCCACTTCCAGCTGTTTTCTTCTCTAGCTACAAGTATTTCTTAAGTTTCATTGATGATTTCTCCAGATGCACTTGGGTATACTTCTTAAAACTCAAGAGTGAAGTATTTAACAAATTCTTGGCCTTTAACAAATGCAACATATTGTTCCATATACTCCACAACAAAATGGTGTAGCTGAAAGGAAGAATCGCACCTTAAAGGAAATAGCTAATTGTATGCTTAAATCTAAAGGAATTAGTCTTAATTATTAGGCAAAAGCAATTAATTGTGCAAATTACATAATAAATCGCACTCCTACTAAATTTTTAAACAATATCACTCCTGAAGATGCATGGAGCTCAATTAAACCAGATATGAGTCACTTTCGTGTTTTTGGAAGTGAAGCATGGGCCCATATTCCAGATGAGAAACATAAAGCTTTAGAACCTAGGAGTGAAAAATGTATTTTTGTTGGATATTCTGAAGATGTCAAAGGATATAGACTTATTCCATTTGAGTCCAAAAATGTTATCATTAGAAGAGATGTAAAGTTTGATGAAAATAAATCGGCCTACGAGCCTAGTTTGGTGCATGTGCCACCTCTCTCTATCTCTTCTACTTTTGAACATATTTCATCTTCAGATGATGAAAGTGAGGATGACAATCCTCCCCCACCTTCTCAAGATCCTCCTTCAGCTCCTTCACTTCCAAAATGGGTCTGTGCTACTCAGGATGCAGCAGGTGATCTTGTCGGTGATCCTACAGATCAACGTCGTACACGTTCTCAATTCGAATGAGCCTCTTCTTTACTGGCTCAAGTCTCAGCAAATTATGATCCTGACACCTTTGTAGAAGCTTCGGGCCATTCAGATTCGGACGCAGCTATGAATGAAGAATATCGTTCATTATTGGCAAATGATACATGGGATCTTGTTCCTCTACCAAAGGGACAAAAACTTGTTAGATGCAAATGGGTTTAAAGAACCAAGTATGGACCAGATGGGAAAGTTTATAAACATAAATCTTGTCTTGTTGCTAAGGGCTTTTCACAAGTTGAAGGCATTGACTATACTGAAACCTTCTCCCCTGTTTCCAAAATGAACTCTATCCGCCTTGTTCTTTCCCTTGATGCCTCTTTGAAATGGGAAGTCCATAAGATGGATGTTCAATCCACCTTCTTGCATGCGGATTTACATGAAGAAATCTATATGGAACAACTTATTGGGTTTATACAAACAGACATCAATCTTGTATGTTGGCTTAAGAAATCCATTTATGGTCTCAAGCAAGCTCCTCGGGCTTGGTATGCCAAAATGGATAGCTTTCTTTTAGAATCTGGCTTTTCTAGGTGTCATTTTTACAATACGATCTACACCAAGAAAGTGGGCAAGTCTCTTATCATTCTTGTTCTTTATGTTGATGATCTTATCCTCACTGGTAGTGATCCCAACCTTATCAACCATGTGAAGTCCAGCCTTAAAAACAAGTTTGAAATGACAGACTTAGGACACTTACATTATTTTCTCAGTCTTCAAGTCTTGCAATCCAAGGAAGGTATTTCCCTTTCCCAATCCAAGTATGCTTGTGATCTTCTATACCATTCTCACATGGAATATCGCAAGCCAACTCCTTCTCCCTTTCAGTCTGGAGTCAAACTTTTAGTCACTTGTACTTCCCGAGAAGTTGATGCTACCTTATACCGTCAACTTGTAGGGAAAATTTTGTATCTAACCCATACACATCCTGACCTTTCCTTTGTTGTTGGCCTTGTTGCTCGATTTATGCAAACCCCACGTGAAATTCATTGGAAAGCAACTAAAAGAATACATTGTTATGTTCGAGGTACAATTCAGTTTGGAATTCATTACAGTGCCGAAGCATATCCTGTATTGGTTGGTTTCACTGATTCCGATTGGGCTGGTGATCCTGATGATCGGAAGTCTACTGCCGGTTTTACGTTCACTCTTGGTTCAGGACCTATTACATGGGCTTGGAAGAAACAAGGTTCCATTTCTCTTTCTTCATCAGAAGAAAAATATCGTGGTACCATAGAAGCTAGTAAGGAAGCCTTGTGGCTTCGACATATCCTATCAGAGTTTGGCTTTCAACAGCAACATCCGACGACACTTTGGTGTGATAATCAAAGTGTCATTCAACTATGCAAAGATCCAGTCCAGCATCAGCGTAGAAAACACATTGAACTACACATGCACATCATCAGAAAGCTCATTCACGACCATGTTCTTGAAGTGCAATATTGTTCAACAGATGATCAAGTTGCAGACATCTTTACAAAGGCTCTCACGGAGGCGAAGTTACTAAACTTCGATTTATGGTTGGAGTTCAGGAAGTTTTCACTAAGGGGGGATAGGTTCTAGTGCCTGCTTCCTTCTCCTATTGTGTCATATTTGTAAATCCTTCAATCCTATCCCAAGTTGTTCTTAAGGGGGAATGTTAGGATATTCCGACACATAGGAAATAGTTAAGTATAACTTGGTCTAGTATAGAGTTAGGTAAAGTGTGTTTCTTTACTATGTACATTTGTAACTTACAATATGATAGTCACGATATGTAGTGATCCGACGGTTGATTCTCTCCTCGGTATTACCGACACTTGATTCGTGGCTTAACACCCGATTGGTCCATGATTTCTATTTAAAGCGCATGGAGGGTCATTTGTAGGTTAACCATCCACGAGAGAAGCTTATGTAAATTTTAACTCTTTTATTAATAAATTTCCTGAAGTGGCCGCGTTGGCTCAGGCCGTGGACTGTTTCCCTCTTTGAGGCTTTTAACCACGTCAAAATACTGGTGTATTGATCTGTGATCTATTTGTGAGCAGTGTCCTTTGGTGTTCTGTCTGAGGAACTTACCCTGCAAATTCCTATAGATAATATTTAGTGTAATAGAGTTACAAAATATAAAAACATAAAACCTAAAACAAACAAACAATATCCTAATAACATGACTTAAATAATGATAATGATTAGTATAATAGTGTTACAAAATAGTAAAACATAAAACATCAAACAAACAAATAATATAGTAACATGAATTAAATAATGATAATGATTAGTATAATAGTGTTACAAAATAGTGTAACATAATAGTAGAACATACAACATAAAATAAACAAATAATATAGTGGAAACATGAAATAAAATTATTAATATAGTAATAACATGAATTAAATAATTATAATAATTAGTATAATAGTCTTACAAAATAGTAAAAAAATAAAACATAAATAGCGTTACAAAATAGTGTTAAAAAATACTAAAACATAAAACATAAAACAAACAAATAATATAGAATTAACATAGATTGAAATTATTAATATAGCAATAACATGAATTAAATAATGATAATGATTAGTATAATAGTGTTACAAAATAGTAAAACATAAAACATAAAAAGAAACAAACAATATAGTAATAACAATTATTAAATAATAATAATCATTAGTGTAATAGTGTCACAAAATAGTAAAACATAAAACATAAAACAAACAAACGATATAGTAATAACATGAATTAAAATTTCCCACGGGGCTTTGGATTGATGGTGAATGGGTGCACTGTTAAGGCACTCCTTGCGATAGGTCACCGGTTCCAATCCCCCATGGGTACTTAGGTTAGTCTTAACATAGAAAAAGAAAAAAGAAAACATGAATTAAAATTATTAATATAGTAATAACAATTATTAAATAATGATAATGATTAGCATAACAGTGTTACAAAATAGTAAAACATAAAACATAAAACAAACAAACAAACAAACAATATAGTAATAAGATGAATTAAAATTATTAACATAGTAATAAGATGATTAGAAATTAAGAGGAAGTAATTGCTCAGGCTCAGTACCTTGACCTTTTCTATACGCAGTCAGGTACCTTACATGAAAAAATCCTCGACCTTCCAAAACACAATCAAATAACTACAGCTCCTTCAGGGTCGCATGTCGCTGATGGTATGATTGGTTCAGTTAGTACCAAAAGTAAGAAGAAATATTCAAAGAAATATTCTCCTATTATAACTTTACGAGATTCCCCGACAGGAGACTCTTCCGCTAAATTCCTACAGATATCCATGTAGTAGAATCATCTACAGTCAAATCAAAATCCGCTGGTAAAAAGAAGGGGAAGAAGAAAAATAAACAAACCTCAAAAGAGAAATCACAGAAAAATGAATCTAGTGACAAAATTATTAATATAGTAATAACATGAATTAAATAATGATAATGATTAGTATAATAGTGTTACAAAATAGTAAAACATAAAACATAAAACAAACAAACTGTATTGTAATAACATAAAACAAAATTATTAATATAGTAATAACATGAACTAAATAACGATAATAATTAGTATAATAGTGTTACAAAATAGTAAAACATAAAACATAATACAAACAAACAATATAGTAATAACATGAATTAAATAATGATAATGATTAGTATAATAGTGTTACAAAAGAGTAAATCATAAAACAAACAAAAAAACAATATAGTAATAACAAGAATTAAATAATGATAATGATTAGTGTAATAGTGTGACAAAATAGTGTTACAAAACAGAAAAACATAAAACATAAAACATAAAACAAACAAAGAAAATAGTAACAACATGAATCTAAATTATTAATATAGTAATAACATAAATTAAACAAGGATAATGATTAGTATAATAGTGTTACAAAATAGTGTAACATAATAGTAAAACATAAAACAAACAAACAATATAATAATAACATGAATTAAATAATGATAATGATTTGTATAATAGTATTACAAAATAGTGCTGCAAAATACCAAAACATAAAACATAAAACAAACAAACAATATAACAATAACATGAATTAAAATTATTAATATAGTAAGAACTTAAATATACTAATGATAATGATTAGTATAATAGTGTTACAAAATAACGTAACATAATAGTAGAACATAAAACATCAAAAGAAATAAACAATATAGTAATAACAATTATTAAATAATAATAATGATTAGTGTAATAGTGTCACAAAATAGTAAAGCATAAAACAAACAAACGATATAGTAATAATATGAATTAAAATTATTAATATAGTAATAACAATTATTAAATAATGATAATGATAGTATAATAGTGTTACAAAATAGTAAAACATAAAACATAAAACAAACAAACAAACAATACAGTAATGAGATGAATTAAAATTATTGATATAGTAATAACATTATTAATAATTAAGAGCAAGTAATTTATCAAGCTCAGTACCTTCACCTTGTCTATACATAGTCAGGTACCTTGAAAAAATCCTTGACCTTCTGAAAAACAATCAAATAACTGCAGCTCCTTTAGGGTATCATGCAGCTGATGGTATGATTGGTTTAGTTAGTATCAAAAAGTAAGAAGAAATATTTAAAGAATTCTTCTCCTATTATAACTTTACCAGATTCCCCGACAAGAGACTCTTCCGCTAAATTCCTGCATATATCCATGTCATAGAATCATCTATGGCCAAATCAAAATCCGGTGGTAAAAAGAAGGGGAAGACGAAAAATAAACAAACCTCAAAAGAGAAATCAGATAAAAATGAATCTAGTGACAACATTATTAATATAGTAATAACATGAATTAAATAATGATAATGATTAGTATAATAGTGTTACAAAATAGTAAAACATAAAACATAAAACAAACAAACAAACAAACAATAAAATATGAAGATGAATTAAAATTATTAATATAGTAATAACATTATTAATAATTAAGAGCAAGTAATTTCTCAGGCTCAGTACCTTGACCTTGTCTATACGCAGTCAGGTACATTACATGAAAAAATCCTCGACCTTCCAAAACACAATAAGATAACTGTAGCTCCTTCAAGATCTCATGTTGTTGATGGTATGATTGGTTCAGTTAGTACCAAAAGTAAAAAGAAATCTTCAAAGAAATCTTCTCCTATTATAACTTTACCAGATTCCCTGACAAGAGACTCTTCCACTAAATTCCTGTAGATATCCATGTTGTAGAATCATCTATGGCCAAATCAAAACCCGGTGGTAAAAGGAAGGGGAAGAAGAAAAATAAACAAACCTCAAAAGATAAATCAGATAAAAATGAATCTAGTGACAAAAGTATTAATATAGTAACAACATGAATTAAATAATGATAGTGATTAGTATAATAGTTTTACAAAATAGTGTTACAAAATAGTAAAACATAA
>APFE031234045.1:9029-31872 GCA_000404065.3 Pinus taeda
ATGATAACCCGAGAGATTCAACAACCTATCTAAGGCTAAGGCCTCCATATTTATACAAAAAATGATGATCCGCCAAGTAGCCTTGATTCTAGGAGCTCAGTTGTCCAACTGAAGTTTAACTGCGGATTTGTGAGGCAGTCAGAACTGCTTTTCTTGGTAGAACAACTTATGACTGCTGTTCCTGTAGGACAGCTAGCTGCTTCTGAAGCTCGGAGGGGAGATTGATTGGAGCTCGGAGTTCTTGGTGGGAATTACGAGGAATGCCCCCAAGACCGTGGACATTACTCCCCGAAATCAGCAGAGCCACCTCATTGTCTCCTTGTCTCCTCTTTCGTTGTTTCTTGTTCCTCTTTTTAATGCCAAAACCTGGAATCACAATGCATTAGTCACGTGGATAAAGTGTCTACCCTTCCTCCTACAAACAACATGAATAAACTAAGAAATGCATGCATAAGCAAATAAACAGGAATGGTTTGAGCAAGTAAAGTAGGCCAAAATGAGCCCAAATTGTACCAAAATTGGGGCTCATCACAGACCAATCACCTAACCTAATAAGTTGAAAAACTAAAAAGCTAAAAAATCTAAAAAGCTAAGAAATGAAATTGGTCATTTTTTTCTTTCATAAAAAGGTTTGCATGCCCCTAGACATCGAGAAGAGGAGAGTCTCCAAGTAACCATATGGAAGTCACTGTGGTTAAGCAGGATTGTTTTTTGTCAGCGAAGCCAATGAAACACTCTCTTGGCTTTTTACATAAAATAGGCAAAGGTGAATGGTGTGAGATGACACTTCCAATCACATAACCTATAGGGGAACCTATCTTTTTAGTTGGGTTCGCCTCAAAATAGACAAGGGTGCATGCCCCTCAGCTTCATTACATTCACTGGACTACTTGTGGTAATTAGGTGGATCGAATGAAGGTTGAAGAGAAATTCTTGACACAAATGGACCATTTAGTGATGATGTTTGACTTGAAGGTGTGCTTGAACCAGGAAATGAAAGTTGGTCAACAATGACAATTTTGCCTTCATGTGGGAAACACCTCACTCAGAAGAGTGTTGAAACAATAGCTGCCATGTTGTAAACATAGTCACGTCCAGGGAGGAGATTGTAATCTAATTGTCCTTGGACTACCATCACGTTCAAGTGAATGGTTTTCCTTTTCAAAGTTATGGGTAACTTAGGAAGGATCCCTAACGGTTGACCGGTTCCTTTGTTAAAGCCTGACAAATTTTGTGTAATAGGCATAAGTGATGGCGAACCAAGTGCTTTCCAAGCAGTTGAGGAAAGGATACTCACTGAAGCCCCTTCATCTATGATAGTGCCAGAGATGACCATTTTGTACACTTGTACTATGATTTGGAATGGTACATTAGAAGGAAGGTAGGATCTTGCTAGTCGATTACAATTGAAGGAAGTGACTAGACTACTTGGAGGGGGTACTGAATAAATGGTTCAATGAACTCCTTGAGTAACGAGAACTGGGGGACTTTCCTCTTGTTGTGAGGGAACTAGTGGATTGCCCCCAAATTCATCAGACTCTGTATTAGCAAAAATAATGTGAAGGGTATCATTCTCATTCTCTTTGGAAATTGTATCATCCAAAGATGAGCCTTCCGAAGGTAAAACTGGGCCGACTGCCATCTTGACCTATTGACTTTCGTCCAGAGTGGAATTAGAAGATTCTCTTTCAGCGATAGGTGCCTTGACTGACAGTTGAGTCATGTTAGTCATATTTTCAACTAGTAAAGGACTTGAGGTGAGTTTCATGTATCTATATGGAAGTTGTTGTGGGGAAGCAGGATAGTTACGCAAGACTCTTTCGACCTCATCCAAAAAAGGACAATGGGGAAGGTGATGGTCCCCTTCACATAATCCACATGGAATTTTGACCTTACCTTTCTATCCAGGAACTTCATTTTTACTAGTTGATGGTGTGCTATCAACATGATTACTATAGGTTGATGACACCAAATGGTGTGAATGGGGAGACCATTCTCTCAAGATCTATGGAATGCAAGGAAAATCACGATGAAAATGGTTTCCTCTGCAAGTTACACAAGGATATTTGGGAGATTTAGTGTGCGGATTTTCACTAGATGATTCATGGTTTCCCCCTTGCTTAACTGACTTCTTCTTCTTCTTCTCCTTCCCTTTCTTCTTCTTTTCCTTCCCTTTCTTCTTCTTCTCAGTCACTTGGTTACTAACATCACTATTTCACCAAGCGAGGGGAGGGAGAAACAAACGAAGAAGAAGGTGAAGGGTCAACTCTAGTATTAACTAGTTGTTGATTCGATTGCTGAGGAATTATGGTATTTTGAACAACTGTGGTTGAGAATAGCCATACCGGCAGGCCAATTATGATTCTCAGAAGGGACAATGTGGCCATATACAGAGCACCAATATCTCCCCAAGAGGAGAAAGGAATAGGATTCCCTCCAAAAGGGATTCCTTGATTGGTAGACTCCATTATCTCGACCTAAGTTCAATGAAGGAGCAGGGATGTTATTTCGAATTAAATAAATTTTAATGATGCTTTGACACAACTTTGCTTTTTCAATTTTTAAGAGTCGAGAAAAAGCTAAAGATGACTCTAGTCGCCTGCGATTTTTAATGAGCCTGAAGTGATAAGTCCTCATATGGACCCTTTCTTTAAGGAGTCGAAAAGGAACGAAAGTGACTACTTTGGAAATCTAGATAGAGGGATTACCAAACCAATCGAAAAACTACAATACACACCGTAGTGATAAATTAAAGTGAAATTACTAAGGACTTATGCATGGCAGTCAATCTTCCCGAATGTTGTGTTCAGTGCATTACGATCGATAGGGCGGTAGACACCACTTCCTATGGATAAAGGATATAAGCCTATTGTGGTCTTCCAATATATACTTGACAGTACAGAGAGCACAAGTCTGTGCTAGCACTTGTCATATCAAAAAGGGGGAATCACCGAACCTTCGATGAAAACAATAGTTACTAGATTTTACGAAGCTAGAACATGTCTCTAGCCTAGGCCTCTAATGTGTTGTGTTAGGTTCCAAAGCGTTGTTAAGTTCATTGAAATTTATTTTAGAGTTGATCTTTCTTAGAATTTTACCTTTCAAGGTTCACCACATGATCTAGATGTAAAATTCCTAAATATGCAATCTAAAATGATAAAGAGTCATTGTTTACTTTTTCGCAATGAAAATCATAGCTACTAAGGAAAGAAGATTATGATTCTTTCAAACAAAGAGCAAAGAGCACACACTAAATGCACTTTTCCTAAATCATTTTTCACACATAGTCTAAATGCAAATGCAAATGCATGTATTTTTTCTTTGTTCCCTTTAATGTGAAGAATGCCAAAGAGGAAAACTGAGTATAGATCTAAAATATTTTCTTCAAAGCGACATTTCAACAATTTCTTTTCAAAATGAAAGGAAGACTAAAATACACTTTTTGATTTCGAATAGAAAATTTCTTTCAACACTTCAAATATTAACAATTCAGATCAAATACACAACAAATTTTCAATCGACTATCTAGAGAAAGAATACTTTACGAAAATTCTCTTTTTTGACACAAAACGACAGTTCGATTTAAGCAACTTTTCGACAAAGGACTGTAAATGATGGACAGATACATAAAAACCTTTACTAATCCTAATCAATGGAGTCTAATCTATGTAAAGCAAGGAGGCTTCAGCAATGAGATACTATTCATAAGCAACAAAACAATTAAACAGAGCTGAAAACAAGGACAAAAAACCCAAATTTCAACGAGAGAAATAGGATTACTCAGTCATCGCACCTGTGCTTCACAGAAATAGGGATGCATCTCACCTGATACACTTGGGAGGTGTGATGCATACTAGCTTCCAGTGATAGATAGTGCGATGGGCCAGGGAGCGCAACTGAGGTGGGTTTTTCCTCAAATTTGCAGCTAAGTTTAATGATTTAAGCTGAGCTATGATGGATAGTAAAGAGAAAATTACAAAGGAATGATCTTGGGAGGTTACTGAGCTACCACAGGAGTGTTTAGAATGCTTGCAAGTTAGATGTTTAGTTCAAAAACTAAACTAGAGATTAACTGAAGCAGCATTCATCTACTATGCACTTGTAGAGCAAGAGTAGTTTGAAGGCTATCTGGCTAACTTCAGGATCTGTCTATAGTTCATAAAGAAAACAATCAACAACAAGGAAACAAGCTATTCCCTCCCACTAAGATTGGCAGTTATCCTATAAGTAAACAATCAAAGCAATTTGCGATTTCCTCTATGTATGATAGATAAGAGAGGAGCAAAGAAACCAACCTGGATCTTCCGCTTGACTCCTTGCTTGATTTTCCTCTCCCTTGATAGAACTTTCTACTCCTCTCCTACTTGTCCTTCTTAGAGAATATCTGTAGAAACAAAGTAACAAAACACCATCAAAGCGTCTTGATCTATTATATCGTAAACAATGCATTATCAGAAATACATTGAGCATACACTGGCATTCACAAATAAAAACATTCTCAAATACACGATTATATGGAGGAAAACCCAAAGAACTTTATTAGAATAGAAGGGAGACTTACAACCCAACTGTCTGATCTAGCATCATCCTCCCAGCATCAAAGCCCTCTTCACCTAATGAAAAGCAAGATCGATCACCCAACAATACATTGCTCCTTCTCAAAGACAAACTATCAGCACTTCCTTGCAAGTTACAAAATTCCAGCCTCTAGATCTCTCAGATGAGGGATCCATTTATAGATGTTTGCAAGGGTGTGATTCATATTTTGGTTTTTTATTAGTGTCATTCCACTTGTATTTCTTGGTTCCACTTGGAGATTTCTTGGATCTCTTACTCATCCCTGGGCGAATCCAGAGAGGCATGTGTCATAGGAGAAGTTTCTAGAAGATTACATTAGCATCCACTTAGAAAACTATCTCAGACATTTGTCCACTCTCACACATTGCACCCCATAGAAGGCTTCTTCAGTATGCCTTGGACCTGGCTAGTGTAGGAGTCAATATGCATCGCTCCCTAACCATGGAGAGGTCAGTATGGTCTTTTTTTGGCCAGTTTTGAGTGGGTTTTTAGGTGGAACTTTTGGGGAATGATGTAATCAGTTGACCATGATCCTTTAGGGTATAAAACAACACTTTTAGGGGTTAAAGAGCCCTTTGTTTATCGACATATAAGATTGGGGTTGCAGTGCCCAAATATGTCTATAACAATAGGTGCACAGCACCAATTGTATGTGCAGTGCCAATGTAATTTTACACTAGTAGAAGCTCACAGTTGTGTAGCACCCCAATGCACAATGCCAGCTGACAGGTGTGCAACGCCTGCAAATTTCTCCAAAAACTACTATGACTACCTCCTTTTGTTCAATGACAACTGAAAATCACATTTTTTAGCTCTCCTTGGCAATTTAATTTCAACAATGAGGGGACATAAGACATAGATGGCCTTTCATAGCTTTTCCCGTCACACCATTGCTATCATAAAATGGAAAGGCTAGGCTAAAATCCATTTTTTAATACCATAAAAACCAATGTCAATGACAACAAAAGAACCATATACCAACATGCACATACCATGCATGTTAAAACCAACTAGGAAATCACACATGCAATGTGTTACCTACAAGTATTCCCATTGATTTAGCTTGATCCTTGCCTTCCTTTTCTTTCCTTGTCCTTATTTTATTTTCCTTTACTTTCCTTGCATGCCTACATTCTTTCTCCTCTTCGTGCTTTTTCCTCTTGAGACAAATTCTAACACTAACTGACGATAAGCTCACCAAAGGCTACCAAATGATACTATGAGATCATTTTATTGATCGGGCCTCTTATTTCTTCAATTTTCCATTATTTTTTTTCATTTTTCTCCTCACATGCAACTTGTGACCTTTCACCTTACTTTTCTCCAAATTTCCATTATTTTCATAAATAATGTGCCAAAAATACCTTTTTTCCTTTCCATAGCCTTACCTATTTCCTTTCCAATTTCCCTTAGCCATAAGACACAACAAGTGATTCCCACTAGGATATTTTTCCCAAAATTCAGCTTGGAATAGGTGTCCCTTTCCTGTGGCCTTATTTTACCTTTAGTAGCTTTGATTACATGAAATTTTAAGCGAAGTTTGTTACACAATCACCGTAATTCTTCCCATCCTGCAATCACAAAGATGTGATTGATTAAAACAAATATGAATTAATGTGCAAGAGAAAAGATGAGAACTTGAAGATCTTGCAAGAAAAAAGGAAGGCCTTTCTTCTGGGCAGAAAGATGTGTCACAACCACTACATTTATCCATTTCACAATCTTTCCTTTTCTATGGAAACGATAATAAAAAAGCATTGAAAAATTCTTTCGAATGCACCTTCTTCTGTGTCATCTTTCTTAGAAATCATGAGAAAAGGTTGAAACATGTTCTTTGCAACAAAGCTTTCCAAGTAAGATTTATCCAACTATTTGTCGATTGGATCATCAAATATAGAACAATCCTCATGAAAACTTTGAAATAATGAATGTTCAATTAAAATCATGTGATTAGGATGAGAATCTTATGAGGGAAAATATACCTGATCATATTAGGAAGGTTTGTCAAGATAGTGAGGACCTAATATAACCATCAATGAAGGCTGAAGTGTGTCAGCTGCTTGAGAAGTATCTGAATTGTGAGATAAACCATAAATACTAATTGATGTGGAAAAATTGTCATCAAATATACTAGTGGGAAAATGAGAAAATGAATGACAGTTAATATTATGATCAGATGGACTTATTAAGGCATTATATTCCCAGTTAGTAGTTAATGAAGATAAATCAGTTTGAACATCTTTGTGAATGCTCTAAACAATCGCACCAACTTCCTTGTAAGTTGAACGTGACAAACCATTTTCCTATAATTGGTGACAAACTATACAAGCATCATAATCATCAAAACAATTTAAAAGTGATTACATCACAATAAACACATGATAACAATTTGGACATAGTGAATGGAGAAGAATTGTATTCAAGAAATAACTCATGCATTCATGATCATTCAAGATGATTTTAGGTGTGATGAAGGGAAATATTTGCAATACAACATTCATAAGAAAAACAAGGAGATGACTATTAAGAAATGAATCTGATAGGCATGATCCCTTTGACCAAATATAGTCTTTGAAATGATCAACTTTGAAATCCCATGACTCTATGAGACATATACATTCCAAACCTAGGTTTGATTCGAGAGATTTGCATGAAGTTGGATCAAATAATCTTTAATTCTATTAGAAACCAAATGTCAAAAGTTTGAAAGATTACATTAAAGATACAAAACATCTTTCAAAAAGATATTTAAATCGAGTGAAAACATGCAAATAGAAGGATCGTGTGAGAGAAACTAGATTTGACTTAGTTCATGGGACTTACCAGAGTTGCGAGATACTGACATAGCCATCAATGAAAATTGAAGCGCCTTGACCTCCCAATAAGTCCTGGAACTTTCAAGGATTTCAAAATCGCATCTCGAAGATTGAACCAGATTGTGCATGGTGTGAGGAAAACTACTAACACTTGTTTCACTAAGACTATTTCTTACTAGATGGAAATAATCTATGTCACTGACTTGATTGGATTTTTTAACTTCAACAACTAGATTACTAAATTTGAAATATTCACCTTATCGCAAATCTGAAGAGATGATGAGGGATGGAAAGAGTACTGAATGATTTAATTGTTTTGATTTTCATCGTGGATAATATCACCACCTTGTGTCAGTTGAGAAGTTAATTCATTATATGAAAAACTTGAAGAGCATGCAGTATCTTTGTCGCAAGTAGACACATCACAAAATGGTAGAGCACAAGGGATAGTGAGATGAAGAGGAATTTTTGATAAGGACATCTTCTTTGACCGAATTAGATTCTAGATCTATAGTAAAGTCTTCATGGAAAACCGCAAGATCAGATAATTCACCTAGGCATTCATGATTGCATACATAAACATAGTCAATGTCATCATAATGATTATTTATCAAGGCTACAGGTTGATTGAAAGAATTGATATTATTTGATTCACTACCAAAATTAGGAGATTGAAAATCATCCAAGAAAGGAAGTGAAATACCTTCACATGGAATGCTTTGAAAAAGAGAATAAATATTAAAATCATCTTCACCTTCCTACTCCTCTACCCATGCAATGTGACTACATTGTATCTAATCAAAATTTGAGCCAGTAACTTGAAAATGAAGAGACTATGAAAGACTAGTTTCTGGAGGTGATTAATTGAGTTGATCATGGTTCAAAGAGTCATGGCATGTAGATGATAGAGGATAACACAAATCTAGATCAGATTCGAGACTAGAGATATGAGTAGTAACACCATCTTGAGAAATGGAGGACTTAGTCTTCATCATGGGCTTCATGAGCAATTATGGAATTTCATCCATTGAATCTAAGTCATGAAAAGCATAAGAAGAATGAGAAGATGGATTAGGAATTTGACTAGAAGATCTCCTAAATTTATTATAATGGCAAGGAGGCACCCACAATGGAACTAAAAAGGGAGGAGGACAAGGAACAAAAGCAATTCTAGATTTCTTCTATGAAATTAGAGGTGTCTCATGATTTATAGAATTTGGGGAAGTTGAAATATCAGGAGGTTTATATTCATCATGTAGAGATATGTGAACTAAATGCTAAAACTTTTCCTTAAATAAATCCCAATCCATGTCTTCCTCAAAAAATTCATAATAAAGGTGAAGGAATCGATCAAATAAATCCTCAACTGAATTATTAGGCTTCATTCTTAGCTAATTTATTCCTTGTAGAGAGTCTGAGTAATAAACCCTATCGAAGGCTTGAAAAATATCCTTAAGGAAATGATAAAAAGAATGGATGGAAGGAGATGTTAAGTTATGACACCATCAATTAACATGACCTTTAAGGGTGAGGAAGAAATCCACACAAGTAAAATCATCATCATTGATTTCGTAACATTCAAAAAATAAAATAAAATTAGAAATGTGCTCGGTTGTGGGTGTTCCATGCTCGCCATTTAACTTCAATTGAGAAAATTTATAAAGAGGCTCATAAGGGATTATTAGTTTAGCAGAGGATAGGTTGGAAAAACACCCCGAGACTATGATTTGAGGATGATCCATTTATGGTAAGAGATTAAAAATAGAATCAACAAGAACAACTTGTCATCTGGCTCTCCTTCTAGAACCACTTTGTTGAAGGTGTTGGAAATAAATCAACCGAAGGGGTATCCCCGATGTGAAGTTCCAATTAGACCTCACACTATTTGAAGTAGGATCCCCATCTAGATTACCGACCCAGTTTCCATGTACTATTAAATATTTTCCTTCGCCCTAACTGTCAGCAAGAGAGAGGAATGCAAATGTGCCTTCGAAAAGAAATTGATTTTGGCTAGTGAGTGTTCGTTTGTATGCGTGTCAAGGTTATTCTACTACAGAGGGAGAAAACAAAGTGAGCCTCTGAAAGAGAGGTAATAGTACCACCGTAGTAGAGACACATGCAAATAAGCAAGATCTGTCTAACATGCAACAAAGTGGTGCACAAAGATGTGATGATCATTACAACCAATCAATAAGATGGATAGGTCTAATATCCAGTCGAGTAGTCCACAAGAATTTGACAACAAGAACAACCATTACAACATGTTGTCAATATCATAGGTACCAAAATATCCACAAAACATTATTGCAAATATTCACAATCCATCCATGAAAATGTGTCGGCCATCATGCTTCAAGTATCAAGTAAAAGTTCCAAGACACATATATACAATGAATACCACTAGCTCCAATAGTGGATCATTAGAGCCACTCCTTTCCCCCCAAAAGAAATGTCTTGTCTCTCTAATTCCTTGCAGAAGAAGCCAAGTTGAAAATTCATTTGCATTAATAATGTGAGTGCATATATAACAAATGGGTAGATATTTCATCTCCCTTATGACTCTTGAACTACCCTCATGACTCTTTGACTTCTCATGAATTTCCAACTTCCTACATGATTCTTCACATTACATAGATGATTCTTGGAATTCCACTTCACATTACATTTTCCAATATAGAATTTCATAATCCACAAATGATGTGGCACATGATGACTCATGACTAGACATGACATGACACTAATGACATGGACTGCATGATGATGTGGCAATGCCAAGTTTTCCTTCTTATTGTTTCTTTTGATCTGTCTTCAATAAGATATGTATCCAATGCTTCATATTCATGAGAGATATGATTTATTATTCATATCTACCCTCCAAAGGGTTGTGAATCAAATGGAGTCTTCATGCAGTCTTGATCTTTGGTCTTGTATTCTAATCTAACATTCCTTCATATTCTTGTCAGATGATCATCTTATATCCTCAGCTCCATAAGTGTCTTCTAACATGTCCTCCTTTTCCATCTCCTTTTTCATCGTCTTTCCATAGCATGATAAATTTCCTACATCTGCAATCCACTCATGACAAGACAACATCATTATGATAAGACCATAGTCTAAGATGCTACATGATGATCCACTGACTAAGCTGAAACTCAGTGGTAGGCAGAGGGAGAGGTTCAGTGACTATGCAGTTGTGCAACTTAAGCAGTCAATGGTCAGGCTTGAACTGAGGAAAAACATTACATAGTTGAGGAGCTGAGGGAGATAGACTGAGGGCTTGAGCATTGATTTTTCCCATTGTGTAGTTGTGGAAGATAGAGTTACCCATATAATTGCATAATTGTGTAGCTCAATAGCTCAAGGATGGGGCTTGAGCCTTGAGACTATGCAATGCACAGTTCATGATGGACTGCGTAGGAAAATTGTATAATTTTGAGGCTCAGTGAGTCAAGCTGAAGGGTTTTGCACTTTTTCTGTCAACTTTACAATTCTGGGAGGTAGAACAGACCTGGTGATTATGCAGTTGGACAATTCAAGAGATCAAGATTTGGGATTGAGATAAGAGACTTCATAGTGTGCAATTGGGGTGAGGATGGGGGGCTGAATTATTGAATTTTTGAGGCCAAGGTCCAAGATTAAGCATTGAAACTGCATATTGTGTAGTTGCAATGCTCAAGCCTGGGCCTTGGACTCCATCCTCACCCCAACTACACACTATGAAGTCTTAGATCTCAATCCCAAACCCTTAGCTCTTGAATTACAGATTGAATAGTGTCAAGAGGGAGGGATACAACTTCAAGGTTGGGACTATGCAATGCTTAGATGAAGAAGGCCAGATGAGGCTCATTTGCTAGGAATTTTATGAAATCCAGCTAAGTATGGGATCAGTCAGACTAATGTGAATAGTGATAGTAATTGACTACAATCACACACTTAGAGTACTTGAAGAGACAAAATAGATCATACAAAAAACATTAAAAGTTACTTCCCTTGGTGCAACAACCTTTATGACAAGTTACGACAAGTGTGACACTAGAGATACACTTTGCAACTACCATGATGACACTTGTGCGATAGTGCTTAAAACTTTAGAAATGAGTGCGAAAGAGGCTTAAAAGGTAATATACACTCACTTACATAAGGAGAACCTCTTGAAACCACCAAACCAAGCTTATGTACATTTTGCGATGCCTAACATGCTAGAAGATGATAAGTGTTAAAGTGTCAACAACACTAGTGATATGCGAATGAAGGTGAAAAGAATACATGCCAGGGCAAAGATAACATGAAGACAATGCTAATTAGAGTGGAAGAAATCAAAATTGATAGCTGAGAACATGAAAATGATAGTCGAAAAACAAGATGCATGAAAGTGACAATTTTTAAAAATCATTGAAAATAGAAGTACAAACACAAGTAGAAGTGAGAAATTGTCAATGTTAGTGCACATTGACTGTCGACATGGATTGGACATCACAGAGGCACAATCTTGATATACCATGCTATGATTTTTCAATCTTGTGTAAAATAATGTGCTCCTAAACTTGTTTTAGACTAAGCATGGGTGAGGGAGTACCCTCGACACTTCTAATCTAAGAAGGGAGCTCAAAATCATCAACTAACCAAGAAGTGACTATGAAACAATCGATCACAAGATCCATAGTAGGCTCAAAAATCAGAGTGTAGGGAAAATTTTGGAGGGTGTTGTTGTAGCGACAACAAAACCCTTAAAATATGACATGTGGTAGGTGGATTTATACATTTTCAATGGTGAGGTTGACCCATTCCAAGTGACATGTTGTAGTGACATCATAGTGATTTGGCAAGGCATGCAGTAGGTTGTGATGTGACAGTGATGTGGACATGGTATTTCCAATCATCCATAAGCCACCACGAAATAATATACAATGGGCCTAATTATCCTATATGATTTCAGGTTTCATAAGTGTAACAGAAAATAGATTGCAGACCACCCCTACCCCCACCCTTAAATATCAAAAAGGATGGAGGAAGTTGAGGTGAAATATATGATGTTGGATCTTATTAACTTATAATGTTACATAGCACAATTAGAAAAGATGACAGTGATTTAAAATGTATGTATGACAGATTTCAAAGTCACCTCTTTCTAAATGTCAGGTAGGTGGGGCATTGGGTGAGGGGGTTGTTGGGGTCGCATAGTGACGTCTTTGCTATCGATTACAATCAAACATCCTAGTGTGACTTGGAATTTTTTTATTGTTTAACATTGAGTAATATGCATAGTGCATGGCTAAGTGTGATTGGGGCTTAAGCCTTCCGTTTAGGCTCATGGTCATATATATAAGCGAGATGAATATAAAGGGTTATGATGGATAAAATTTGGCTTTTGGTAGCCAAATTCAATGGTTAAACATTTTCTCGTTTTGGGATGAAAAAATGGAAGAACAATTGAATCAATAATGTATCAAAGTTGAATGAAGGCTCAAATGAAACTATGGATGATGTCAGAGGATATAAGTGATGAAGGTAATTTTATGAGTGAATTTGAAGTGGCTCATATTACCATTGTGAATGTGAAAATATTGATATAGTTAGGATACAATTTCAATGAGTAAATATCATGGATCAATGACCATGGTAAATTGAGCCAAAATATATAAATACAAAATAAAAATTTGAATCTAATGTGGGGTTTGTAGATATAAAGATATTTGTAATATGGAGCTAATGAAATCATGCATATATTAAGAACAAAAATTTAGAAAGAATAGTAAAAACTGAGAAAATCATGGAGTATAGAGAAAGAACCTAAGTCTGATGATTGAGTATGTTGGTAAAGAGAACAAAGAAAATTTGTAAATGTGATTGAGTGAAGTGCTATTGGTTTGAGTATGTTTGAGTTTTAGTAGAATATCTAGCCAACTAGGAGTTGAATTAGTGAGAGAAACACAAATAATTCTAAAGACAAAGAAATCCTATGGGTTTGAGTTTGAAAATAGATGAAAGAGGTATTTGTTAGGAAAATTAGGTTGGTTCCTGCACATAAGGGGGTTGGTGCCTCGTTTAGGTTAGTGCCTATGAAAATTTAGGGTGTTGGAGGTTAGGTTGGTGCTTATAAATTTAAGGGGATTTGTTTATTCCTTGAAGTGGGTGCTTGTAAATTCAAGGGGTGGGTGTCTCCTTCTAGTTGGAGATAGGAATGTTGATGGAGCAAGTGGGCTACATGATAGAAGAATATTCATACATAAGTCGTGTGGCTTTCTCACTTTATGGGTTACCATGTACGTATTCTGTACTTATGTGTTGGTTACGAAATTAGTACTTAATTGTATTAAATAGTTGGATATTGCTAATAATTGTTAAAATATGTGATTATACTTATTCAACCCTCCCCTAAGTATAATAAAAATGTTGTAAAATTATATCACTACTAGTGGGGGGTGAATCCATAGTGTATTGTATGGATTAATTATTAGAAAAATAAATTGTTTTAAATGAATATTGAATATGCATCATTTAAATAGAAACATAATTTACATTTTCATATGATAATATATGAATATAAATAATATGTAAAAGATGAAAAATTAATAAGAAACATATAACCATCATAGAAAAAGCACAAAAATCATCGTCACATACGGGACATAGATATTAAGTGGAAAACCCAACTAGGAAAAAACATTGGTTTTTTGTATTTGTCTGCTTCTTATTATTATTCATAATATTCTTCTTTACATAGTCATTGGACACCACCAGTGTGAAAGCCTATACTCGTAAAGAAATGTGAGCAACTAGTCACTCAGATGCCACCACTTCCATAACTATGTAGGTCACCACTTCTTGAAGGAAAGCACCTTCACTAGTTTTCCAACCACCACTTAAAGGAACCCTCTATCACTTGAGCAAGTGATTTTTCCTCTATTAGAAGGAAGCCACATCTCCCTTAGCAACCCACAACTAACCCACAAGCCATTACTTGTAAAACTAAAGGCCCCAACCTTCAATATCCTCTCGCGGAATTCATTTCACATTGTTTTATACTGGATCCAACGCTCTTTGCAATCAAACATTTGTGAGCCACATTTCATCCACTTTAATATTGGACTCACAATAAAAATATATTGATATATTAATCCCTCTATAATAACCAATATTCTCATAAACACAACCAACAACATCCACACCGTCAATACAAATCCATAAAAAACATAATAGATATAATCACAAAACTCATCCACATATCAATAATAACAACCAATGAAGACTTAAATACAATGCTACAACCATATAAAAATTCTAGAATAAGGAAGCATAATATGATGAACTATGATCCCCTACATGCACAATGTTACCAATACAAAATATGTCGTAGAAAATTTGCCGACATCCAATCTCCAAGGTAGCAATGATCTCCTCAATGAAATGTCTTCATAACCTACATTTGTTGAAGCGTGCACAAAAAACTTTGCAATGAACTGGTCTTCTTTAGTAATATGCTACAACTATTTCTCTCCTATCACCATTGGTTATCTTTTCTTTATAGTGAATTATTCTCACAAATTAACCAAAACTTCCAACAAAAAACTTCCTCCTGTAAATAATTTTTTGGAATCATTAAAACAATAATTGCAATTAGAGTAATGGAGAGTTAATAATCTATGTTTACATGCTCTTTATTGGTATGATATTTAGGAATTTCTCGTCCTTGACCTTACTCTCCATGGTGTTCATTGAATAAGGTATCTTATCAACCTTAACCATCTTCTGGATGACCTCATTAGACATTTTGACCTACTACCAAGTGAAAAAACAACAGTAACAAGCAATGGAATTAACTGAGTGTGAGTAGATTTTGGGAAATCCACCTACAACAATCTTTGATGGGATATTATGCGAATTGCGAATATGATACTTTCTAGGATCATATGAGCATTCCAACAAAAATAATTTTATTTTCACTCCATGGACAACTAATTCCCAAAGAAGATAGCATAACACTTCATGTTTGTAAACAACTATCACCACAGTTGCAGCTCAACTTTAGGATAGTAATATGCAAACCATGATACATTGTAACAAACATTGGGGACCATACATTTGACTAGTATATGGCATAGAATTGATGGTTACAAAGATAAGAAAACCAGTTTACATCAATGGAAAAACTACAATTCCAACACATAATTCTAAAAAATGGTATCAGAGTGAGTTCCTTCAAGAATAGTTTAGCCACTTGAAGGTAGATCATAAGGGACCATGCATAATCAATATTTCCTTTTTGCAAATGGAGAATCGATATTTAAGGGATGAGGTTATGTAATCTTCAAAGTAAAAATGAAATTTTATTTAATGAATCTTTGGTTGTATGTATGGATATCTATAGTAGATGGATAGAATAAATATAACACAAAATCCATGAAGGATATCTTTAGTGGAATATGAATTCTAGACTTTGATAAAGTGAGACAATGTGAGACTACAAAAGAACGCTATAATAGATGCAATGTATATATGAAAAAATGAATTAAAAGGAACCAACAAAAATTGAAGACCTTGACTACAAAAATAATGAATTAGACGATAAAGGAGACTCTGTTGTCATAAGTGTCAAAGTTGTTGATCATCAAAAGAGTGATTCATATTGAGAGGACAAAAAGTGAGGAATATTTTAATGAAGAGAAATAATTAGGGGAATTTTGAGGTGTAGAATGGGCCTCCTATAAATAATAGTTAAAATAATAAAATAAGAGTTATGAATTGTTGAAGAAAAATAAAGGAAACTACTTTTTGTATTTTATTTTCACCTTATTTCTTGATAAGTTTACGAAAATTTTAAGTGTAAATACCCGTTGGATGTAGAAATGAATTTCACATCCAAAAAATACCCACTCCATATATATATGAGTAGACCAATGTTAAAAAAATGAAAATACATGGAAAAAACATGTTGAATGTGGAATTTACCTCCACTTCCAACAAGTAGCTAATTTAACATTTGGGTAAACCTATAATGAGATAAGCGAAGAATACAAAAAAAGGTAGTTTTCTTCTTTTCCCCACAAATTATTCTCTCCTAGGGATGACATCATCATCTTGAATCATATTGGTTCTTTTACAATTAAAATTTTTAGTACATTTTTTGTTTTGAGGCTCATTTTTAACCTCAAAATTCCCTTAATGCAACATGCAAGCTATTATTTTATTTTAATTATAAAAGAATAGGTAATATTTTCTCGAGATGTTCATATGAAAATTTCAAAAATGGTAGTAGAGGAGAACTTAAATTTAACAGAACAGTCCATGAGTAAAATAATAAAAGCCTTTATGTATTTCCATTTGAATGAGATAATACATGTACTTCTAGTAGTGATGAAGAAGGAATTATACTCATGACTAAGGAAGATACCTTGTATTTAGAGAAAGAGAAAGTTGAAAGAGAAATAAATAATGACTGTGATATTGATTAAATGGAGAAACCTAAAAGGAAAGAACAAATTGTAGAAGGATCATGAATTAGCTGAATCTGAAGAGATGCATTCCACATGATAATATCTTGATGAGAAGAGATATTTCAGATGAAAATTAACCTCTAATATAGTTCAGATTAAGAGAATCACAATAACAAATAAAAGTAGTAAGGAATTGTTGTATGTTTATGAGGACAAGGATTCAAATTTTGATGAATTAAAGAAAATAATTGTTATCTAGTACTTAGAAATAAGAAGTCAAAATCGTAAATGAAGTAGTGACTAATCAGCTGAATGAATGATAAGGCAATTGTGAAAAACTAGAAGCCAAGATTGTTTCACTGAGAAATGAACTATGGATAACTAATTGTCAGCTAAATCAATATCTAAAGTTTGATAAGGGAAATAAAATTATAGATGATATTCTTAGTAATCAAATATTGCCTCTCATCAAATACTCTTGGTTACATGTTTATCATGAACGACTATTAATAAATTTATGGCAAGAAAGTATTCAAAGCCTTTATAACTACATATCCATTATTATATGAATCTAGCATATCATTATCTAATATCTATTTGATGAACATTCATCTCTAAACTATTTCAATTCTTGCATTTTATCATGCCTATGGTATTATTCATCAACTTATAAAAACTTCTCAAAACATCAAAGAAAAGTATAAGAAAACAAGAGTTAAGTTAAGATATTACCCCTCAGAAATTTGACTACATTCAATCATGAACTTTTGTAATCTTGTTGGGAAGAATTAGGGAATCTTTTTAGCATTATGCATGATTATCTTGTTTCATAAACTCAAATAAATATTGAAGTAACATTAGTGTATTCTTATATACAACGAAATAATCTCACATAAACACATATGCATGTACTAAATAATCAGTAGTGAATTCCAACAAATAACAAACAATTGCACCCAACAAACAATCATTCCTTTAAAATAACACAAAGTAATAAATTTTAATCTCCAAAGGTCCAATATAGAACCAATTTCTTTTCATTTCACCTATGCTAGAACACATTGAGTCCAAGTTTTGAATTTGGGAACTCTGATACCACTTTGTAACATACTAAATTCCATCAGTGACTTACAAATATTATGGGGTACCCAATATTTCTTTCCTTTTATTACCTTGACAATAATATTTGATGGCACTTTGTAAATGCCCTCACTAAAATTATTATGACAACACTTTCAAAAACCTAATTTTCATCTCTCATACATTCTGTCAAATAGTTTACATGTAAACCTTTCTTCAAATATTTTTTATACAACTAATTGAGTAGTATTTGTATATCATACATCTTGTCAAATATTTTGCATAAAATCATATAAAAAACATTTCTCTAATTCCACTTGTAACATACAAACTAAAATAAACCATTTAATCATGCAACTTTTGATTTTTTGTCTTTGATGTATTTTATCAAATAGTTTGTATGAAAATTGTAATAAAATATCTTTAACATGTTTCTTCAAATTTTTAGCATCCAAAGAGGAATATATCAAATACATTAATACTATAATACAATAATACTATCCCCCTTCACAAAACAATAGTTTCATTAGGGAATTTCATCAAACAATCTATATGGAATGAATCATTAAACTATTTAACCATTTCTTCAAACATTTTTCATGCAAACTAATATACCAATTTATTTAGGGCCTCTCTCTTAAATTATAGCAATCATAGCTATAAAAAATGATCCAGACAATCAGTGGAATTTCTCCTCACTATGGTTCGAGTTTCAACCTCTTGAACCTCCTACTAGGTGAATGGTTATAGAAAAAATGCTAACATGACCTAATTAATGCATGATTTTTAGATCATTTAAGAAGCTAAAATTCCTTAGACCAAATATCCTAAAATACCATGACTCAAAATATAAAAGTTGGATCAGATGATCAGCAAGATTTAGCTTTTGGATCCTCCCAGAAGAATATTCATAATGAAAATGTGAACATGACCTATTTGATGCATGATTTTACGAGCATTTAGGGAGTTCTAATCCCTCTAATTATATCTCCTAAAATTTTGTTACCCGTGATATTAAAATTGTATTAGAGTATTTACAATATTTCCCCTTATTATGGTCCAAGGTTTAGCTTCTGGAACCTCCCAGAAGTAAAATTATAACATAAATTCCAACATGAATTGTTGAATGATGCATGTAGAAATCACAACTTCCTTTAATCACATTTCCTAAATTTTCATGACCCAAGATTTAAAAAGTGGATGAGAGGATTAATAGCATTTCCCCCCATGATTTCCATCTTTCATATTTTGGAACCTCCCAAAATAAAAGTTATAGCAGAAAAATGAGAAATTGTAATCACCGAGTCATGCATGTCCACGTGCAACATATTAACTTGCACATAAGAATCAAGACATTTTTCTAACAACCTTAAGGTAGAATTTCAATATAATCCACATAACATTAAAGACATTTTTTGTTGGCATTGATGTTATGATGAGTAAATTTTTGATGAGGGGATAGTTGGCATTGATGTCAACATGGTAGCGTGTGAAGTGTGATGATTGTTCAGTGATTAATGGTTGGAATTGATGTCAACCTGGGCTTGTTTTTATGCTTGATTTCTTGATGGTATTTGTTTCTATGCTTTTTATGGAAAATTTATGTGCTACAGGTGCTTGATGGCTTTGGTGGTTGGTTGGTCAGGTAGGTCTCCATGTAGATGATGCTTGTGTTGAGATGACCTTAATTATTGGTTGACAAACTAGGCCTCCATGTAGATGATGATTGTAGTGTTTCTTTTGAGATACCCTTGATGCTACTAAGTTATGGATTGGAATCTTGATGATGTGTAAATGTGTTGAAGAGGTTATCATGATCTACTTGACAACTGAGCTTCATGTTTGATGCCACATGATACATTTTCTACACTCATGAGTTGGTTCTTGCACTTATGATGACTACATCATGTATAAGCTCAAAAGGAGGTTGCATATATGGTTTGGAGGATTTTCATGGTTTGGAAAAGATTTACAAATGCTAGAGATGTTGAGTAAGAAGTTAGAGGCCATTTTGAGTTGAAGATATTGTGTTTATCCTCCATCCTGTTATCACTCAGGTTGTCCCTAGGCTCCTGTAGGGATACGGCCGAGGTAACCACAAACCAATATTTGGATTGCAGGTTCTAGCCCACCTGCAATCAGAGAGGGCTCTCTCTTAATGATTTAACTTTGTTGAAGATTTTAGGCTAGCTTTTTGGTTCAGGGGTTTTTGCTTGTGTTTGGATGGAAGGAAATGCTTTGAGGCAGAGAGGCAATTCATGAAGTGATAAGTTTCAAACCATTGGGCATGGAGTCATGGGTTAGGATTACTAATGCGCTTTCATGGTTATAAGAGAAATATGGAGCAGGATAGCTGCATACAACACAACTTTTAATCTGGAAAGATGGATGACATGTAAGGAATAAGAGGCACTTAAGAATCTCTCACTCAGCTTAACAGAGGGAAGGATGATCTCTATCTAGGGGAAGTGAAGAATCACTGGATAACTATCTAAAGTTAGGGAAAACATGAGCCATGTGGAATTCATATTTATGCCTAAACAGAGGAAAACATAAAGAAACAATAGAAATTGAGCATAGAGTGTATTTAAACAAATTCTAAGCTAATCTTCTTTTCTGCTGTTTAGATGGTAACTTATGAATGGAAAACAAAGGTAAGAAGCACTTATTGAGTTATGCAACAGCACGAGAATTCCATAATCACTCTTCAACTGGTAAACACATTGAACAATTCATTCTCCAAAGCACATAAGCAGTCTTTGATTATAGAAACTATCAGGTATTATAGTGTGAGTCTCTCTTGGAGCAAAATCAGCTAAAGATTGCTTGTTGACCAACCAACAAACGCTTAATACATTATTGAGGGCTCCCTTTATAGTGAAAATATCTCAAACTATTTAATACAATCGACCTAAAAAAGGTTTGCAAAAAGAGCTTTCTAAACCTAAAATTGTGCCAAAATTAAATGCAGGTAAATATCTGTTGAACTATGTAAGAGGTAGTTGGATAAAAAAGAGTGCAATGTGGCCCTTGGAGGCTTGATGCAGTACTGCTGGAATAACTATGCTTTGGGATTTGCAGTTCTGTTCTGGTGTGAGTTAAATGTGCAATAACCGTGATTTGAGAGTTTTGAGTGGCCTCGCCCTTTTCTTTGACTTTGCTAGAAGGTATTTAATTTTCACTTGCTTTGGGCCGCTGTTAAGATCTTCGCTGATACTCTTTGCCACTACATTGACGGTCTCCGCTGCTTTCTGATACTCTTTGATGGGCTTTGTCTCTGTAAATTTGATCTGATACTTTTTAATCTCTGTCTCTGGTCTCTCCTTGTCTTCCAATCGATTTAATTTGGCAAAATCGGGCAATTTCAGGCTTTTCCGGTGCAAAACGGGCCAAGGAATCAAAAGATTCCCTAAAGATTCCCCAATATCGCTCATTTCCCATAGCGAGGCGCGATTAGCACTTCGCACTAATCGCGCATTGAAAACTGCCTCTGTTTCTTGTTCCGGAGCTCCAAAGCTCGACTTTCGCGCTGCGCTTTTTTTTCTTTTCTTTGGCTGCTGACATCAGCATGACGTCAGCTGTACGGCGGATGAGGTCAGCCAGGTGACGTGGCAGGGTGACTCATATGTTACTGCAATGTGATAAACTTCTTCCGATGCGATCACAGTATCGCATCAACGGAGAATGAGAAGGTATTTATTTTGGAAATGTGATGCTTGCGACTGCCGATTGCCGATATCGCGATATCGCATCGAGCAACAAGGAATGGGGCACACCTATGTGGTAAAAATATTGTGATATGACGATGTGAGATGGCTCACCAGGATCGGAAGAATGTTAAGGAAATCGACAAGGGTTTATTGCGATCGGAAGGAGTGAGTATGTGTGTTTGAAGAGTATTTAAGGCCTCGGAAGGGGTCCGATAACCTAAAAAGGAATTTTATACTTTGGAAGGAGTCTATTGCATTTAGAAGATGGTTTGAAGGGGAAGCATGAGGGTTCTTGCCAAGTTTTAGATAAACTGAGCAATTCTCGGGGGTACTTATGGTTATTTTCAACCAGGGGGAGGGGATATTTACATAAGGGGATTAACTTCATAGTTTTAGTAAGGGGATGGGGAAAATATAGGGAGTTAAATAATAATGTCAGCAGTTAATATGGAAATGATAAGAAAGTGCTAAGTTTGAGAGATCTTAGGCCGCAACGGGGAGATAGAACCTTATAGAGAAAGTATGGATCCTCCTTGAATGAAGCAGATCTTCACCCAGGCTAATGACATGGAAAATGATGAAACTAAGAGATATCAAGCAGATCTTGACCTCTTTTTGGGGTAATTAGTTAATTATTTCTGGAAGATGGAGAAAGGGAAGTTAGTTATGCCTGGTTTGAGCTCCTTCATATAGAAAGATGCTTGATGACTGCGACCTGAGTAGAGATGATACTTTAAAACATGGTAATGAACAGACATCAAGATTCTGCAACTTCAACACTACCTACCCAACCTACTTACCTAACATTTTTTCTTCTTTTAGTTTGGGTGCACTTAGACTTGCAAACCCAGCATTTCAATTTTTCTTTTTATGCCTTCCTATCTACAAACTACCCTTATTTCTTCCAAGGACCCATATTAAGCAGTTGGGCTCCTTTGATTCTCTACCTATCTAAGAATCTGCCAAGATTAATCTTTTTGGACAGATTTTCATTCTCTATATTCTAAAACAGGAAATTGAAACGTAGGGGGACCAAGATTAGGCTGTTTGGACCTCCCTTTAGTTGAAAATTCTACAAAACTGGAATGAATCTTCAAAATTGGAAAGTAGTTAGATGAACTCTGAGTAGCCTTCTTTGCTTGGTGACTGTTTAGCAAATATGGAGCATTGCAGCATGCAAAGTATGACATATTTGGTCTGTAAAATGTCAATCATGAAATATGAG
>APFE031234048.1:0-15764 GCA_000404065.3 Pinus taeda
GACAACATTTAAGGGTTTCCAATTTTGAATGGAATAATTTTTTGTATCATAGTGCATTATTAATAGTAGCCCCAAAATTATTTTATTAGAAAATTTGGTATAAAGGTTAGCATAGCATTATTTCAAGGGAGATCTACAAAACTAAAATAGCTCCCGAAATACTAATTTCCATTTACCCCAATTTTCAAGGACGAGGATTTATGGTAGCCATTTCTCCCTTCTCATTTGGTTTAAAATGATATCTTTATTTGTTTATTAAAATAATTTACTAAAGTGTTATAAACCCTAAAACCTAAACCCTAATCATCTTAGAACATTTTAAAAAGTGTTTTGTAATTTTTATTTAAGTGTTTATTAAAATAATTTACTAAAGTGTTATAAACCTTAAAACATAAACCTGAAACCCTAAACCATAAACCCTCAAACCGCCAAGCCTAAACCCTAATCGATTTATAACATTTTGAAAAGAATTTTATACTTGTATTTAAGTGTTTATTAAAAGAATTTACTGAAGTGTTATAAATCCTAAACCCTAAACCCTAAAAACTAGTTTTCTTTTTAATATTCAAAAAAGTGTTTTGTAACTTTAGTGTTATAAATCCTAAACCATAAAATCTAAACCCTAAACCCTAAAACCTAAAAGCTAAACCCTAAACATGAAACCCTAAATCCCAAACAGTAAACCCCAAAAGGTAAATGCTAAACACTAAGAGTTTGATAACATTTTAGAAATCATTCTGTAACATTTATTTAAGTTTTTATTAAAAGAATTTACTAGAGTGTTATAGAACCTAAACCCTAAACCCCAAATCCTATATCCTAATTCTTAAAGCCTATGTAACTTTAAAAGAATTTTTCTCCTCCTCTCCCGCTGCCTCTCCCTCCTCCTACCTTCATCTCCTCTCCTTCTCTCTCCCCCGTACTTAGGCTCTTCTCCCTCATCCTCCTCCCACTGCTCCTTCTTTGTATCCACCTCCCCCACCCCTCCTCCTGCTCCTCCTCCACAACTCTGTCATCCTCCTCACTCCTCCTCGCCTCCCTCTACCTCCACCTCCCCCCCTTCCATCTCCACCTCCTCCTCCTCCTACCTTTGCCTCCTCCCTCTCTCCCACACCTCCACCTATGCCTCTTCCCCAAGTTCCTCCCCCTCCCTTCCCCTCTCCTACCTCTACCGCTCCTCTATTGTCTCCTCTCCCCCCCACAGACTTGTCTCCTTTGCCTCTTCGCCATCCTCTCCCGTCACATCCACCCCCTCTAACTCCTCCACCTTCTACCACACGCCTCCTCCTCTTTCCCTCCCTGCCTCATAGGGGATTCACTAAGTGAACCTCTGACCTATCACGTGCGTTTGTGGCATTTTAAAAAATACACATAACTTGAGTACACATTGGAAAACGCCTCTAAAAATCACATTATTTAACCCCCTACCAATATAAACCCAATATAGCTTCCCAATTTAAGAAACCCCTACTTTCACTAGATATTGTAGGTATCCATTTTTTCTTTTACGTTTTTTACACCACTTTATATTTTTCATTCACTTTGAGATCCATTTTTTATATTTTCCAATATAAAAAAACCTTTACCCCTATATATCCCCCAATATATTATGTCATTTTTTCCTCAATATATATTTCCCAATATGAACCCACATTGTATGATATTTCCCCCCTTTGCCTCTACCTCTCCCCCTTCCTCCTTTTGCTCCCTCCTCTGCTGCCTTTCGCTCCTTTTTCTTCGCCTCACCCTCTTCCCCCTCCACCTCCTCCCCTCTCACCTTCTCCTCTTCCTCCTCCACCTCCTTCGCCTCCACCTCTTCCCCCTCCTCTCTTGCCTACTCCTACTCGTCCTCCCACGACCTTCTCTGCCTCCCTGCTAGCCCCCTCATCTACCACTACCCACTCCTCCTCTGAATCTACATCCCCCCTCTTCCTTTTCCTCCACAACCACGTCCTCCTCTACCTCCTCCTCCACCTATCGCCTTTTCCTCCTCCTTCCTGCCTCCCATCCCTCCACCTCAACCTCTCCGCATACCTCCATCCCCTCCCCTCCCCTCTCCTCCCTCTCTTCCTCCTCTCCTTCCTCCTCTCCCCCCTCCCCCTCCTCCTACTTCGCCTCTTCCCCATCCTCTCCTACCGCGTCCCCCTCCTCCTCCACGTCCTACCCTTCCTGCCCCGCGTCCTCCTCCTCTTCCCTCCCGCCTCCGCCCCGATCTTGTCGCCACCCCTGCTAGTGCCTATCCTCCCATGCCCATCCACCAACCTCCTCCTCCTCCTCCTCTCGCTCCTCCTCCCCCTCCCCAACCTCCACCACTTCCTTCTCAACCTCTCCCTTTTCCCTCCTCCTCCATCTCATCTCCTCCTCCTCCCCCTTATCCTCCTAAGAAAAACATAAAAAGAAAAAATAATTACATATCATTTGATTCTCTTTATTTACAGTATTTTACAATTTTTTCAGATTTCCTCCATTACTCATCCTCTCATCCTCCTAAAAAAACATTAAAAAATTACATATCATTTCATTCTATTTATAATACTTACAATATTTACAAATTTTCATATTTCTTTACAATGATAATTCACATATCAGTACATAAATTTTAATCAAGCAAACAATCTACATAAAAAAAAATTCAATATAAATAATTAATTTTGCAAACAACAATTCAAGTAATCAAAATTATAAAAATAATATCAAAAGTTTTTGTGTAATCGCTAAGAGAACTCAATGTCTATTCGTAATCTCCAAAACTATCTAAAATCAATATATATAAATTATATAAAATATTTGAAAACTAAAATAAACCAAAAGCACAATTACCAAACTATCTAAAATCAATATATATAAATTATATAAAATATTTGAAAACTAAAATAAACCAAAAGCACAATTACCATAGACAAATTTTGTAGAACCCAAAAATAATTAATGTACAACCACAAGGAAACTTCAGAAAACCTCCACTTGTAGTAGAGGTAAGTACAATGGAACACTACTAGCCATCTTCTATATTTTGAATACCTTGGATATTAAGATGTATTTTTAATCGAATGGTGAATTAAGAAAATATACTTGTAAGGGCTCTATTTCAACTAATTCATCACCACTATACGCACTTGTAGTGCTCCGTTTCAACTAATTGATCACCATTATACTAGAACAGAACATAACAAACATAACGATGTTTTGAAATTGTAAACATTTAATTTTTGTTGTTATTTGTGTTTATATGTTAGAAGAAAATTTAATTTCCTAGCCATGGGTGAGGAATAACTGCAATTGGGTCTAAGGAGAGAGGAATATTAATAATAATATGTCCTTCCAGGGTAGAGAATCGCTGTTACAGGTGCTTCATCTTCCTGTGGAGGAGACTTTCAAGCTCCTTATCACATATTGAATCGCCCACAATGAGATTTATGTATATTTAAAGTGCCACACTGTACAAAAAGATTTAACTTCTTGTATTACGAACATATTTAGTCAGAGTTAAGTGAGTTTATTTAAGTGAGTTTATTTGTAGAAAAATATTTATACACTCACGCTTGCTGTTACAGGTGCTTCATCTTCCTGTCGAAGAGACTTTCAAGGTCCTTATCACATATTTACAGGTGCTTCATCTTCCTGTGGAAGAGACTTTCAAGGTCCTTATCACATATTGAATGGCGTACAATGAGATTTATGTATATTTAAAGCGCCTTAAGTGAGTTTATTTGTAGAAAAATATTTATACACTCACACTATAGACCAGATTTGATATGGCTCATTTAATATATTACAACACTAATTTGAAATGGAGCTTAATAATATTACATATCTTGTAATTAGCTTTTAAATTTATAAAACTAATTCTAATAAACACGCACTTTTAAATTTATAAAACTAATTCTAACAAACATGCGAGGCAAAAATTGTAATTAAGTTGCATTGTAGAGGAGACTTAAATTAGGAATAAACGTAAGCTTTATCTTTCAAAAAATGCAGCTGGTTAAGTTGATGGAAATAAAAACATATTTTAATTCCATAAGAAGAGATCACTGGGTTATGCATGATGGATTGAGTAAACTCTATGAAACCAATAAAAAATTAATTGAACATGGATAGAGAACAATAAAAGATCGGGCGATTATGCGTGATGGATTGATTAAACTAGCATGAAACCAATAAAAAAGTTAATTGAACATAGAAAGAGAAAAATAAAAGAGTTAATCAGATAAATATACGATAATCACTTAAAAATTTGATTAAACAAGGACATACTCATCATGTTTTTGGGAAGTAGTTCAATTGTTAAAAGTGATTTTGGAATTCATTAATCATAAATTTTTAAATTTAGTAGACATGGAAGATTCCTTGAAAATTCATGGAGTTATTGTTGGGAAACTCTTGAATCAAAATGGACGGTATTACATAATTGGAGCTCAAATTGGTTGCTAGGGATGATGAAGGGTTTGCATCATATTTAAGCCTTGTCTCTCCTCTCTTCTCCATTGAGCTCATCCAAGAAATCAATGCTACCATTCCCTGCAACTGAGGATGACATGAACAACATACCAAGAAATGAACGTAGTTAAATTTGCAACATTTGCAATCAAATTGATAAAAGGGAATCATAACATGGTCGAGCTTAAAATCAGACCATATAAATGCAATTCGATAGCATCCATGCATACAGTCATTTATCTCCATGAACTCAAAAGTTGTAAATTCTCTCATTCAAACTAGGAAGACCAAGAGAGACTCAAACCAAGGACTTACTCACTAACTCAGACTCAAACCAACCACATCCAAGTACATAGATGTGCCAATCCGAACATAGATAGAGGAGGACCAAAACACAACAAAATAATAAAAATTGATATATACATATATAGAAATTTCTCCACTTTCTTCTACGGATATATGTACTTCCCACACCGTTTGAAGGATTCATCCACTCCAAATTTTCATGATTTCCATAATATATCACACCATTATCAGAGTGTGATAGATTGCTATTTTGAATATAACAAATTTCACCATCATATTTCTGTTCTACACGTGCCCATACATATCAGAGTGTAATACATTGCTTCTTTCACATAATATAACAAACACAAACAACCCCAGGCATTGTCGAACTACAATAACTTGCTAGAGTTTATAACGAACTACACGTGCCCACTACTGGGCATAAATTCATTTGAGTGTTCGATGAACACTAGGCATAAATTATAAAAAACTTGAGGTATATGTACTTCTCACATATTTTGAAGGTTTCATTGGCTCCCAATTTTCATGATTTCCAAAACATATCATGCCATTATCACACTGTGATAGATTGCTTTTTTGAATATAACAAATCTCACCATCATGTTTCTATTCTACATGAGCCCATACATACTGGAGTGTAATACACTACTTTTGTGAGATAATATAACGAACGTGAACTACCCCATGCATTGTCAAACTAGAATATGTAGCTTTCTTGCCAGAGTTTATAACAAGCTACACATGCCCACTATCGGGCATAAATTCATTTGAAGGTTCAACGAACACTAGCATAAATTATAACAAAATAGCTACCAAAATCCCTTTTTTTGCAAATTGGGGTGAATGAAAGTTGTAGCTCTTCATGAGCTAATTTATCTTTTTCTATTCTCCCTTGAAAGAAGGTTATGCGAACCTCCACACCTGATTCTTTTATAAAATAAATTTTGAGTAGTTATTAGTAATGAACTATGAGCAAATATAATTTCCCAAACAAAATTTTAAACCCTTTAGTTTTCTCCATGGGCAAAATTTCACCCCTAAATTTTCTCCACGATGATTATTCTCTATTCAATCCTACATGAAAAAAAAAATATTATAAATAACTAAAAAATAATATATAGTAAATTTATAATTTATTTTATTTTTATGTTATTTTAGCCCATGAAATGAGAGAGGTATCATGGGGTTCCTATTTTGATGTTTATCATCAATTGATACCAATCTCCACTTACCATTAATTTTCTTCATTTGGCTTCCATAATTTTTCTAAATTTAATTTTAAGATTTTTAAAATTAAAATGAAAGTAAATTCCAAAATAGATATCACTATTATTATGCTAGTAGACAAGGTAGATATTTCACACTAATAACTTAATTATTATGGTTGTTGTAGACTTTTAACTTGCATGGAATATGTTGGAATATACATAGTAGTAATGATATATGATGATAAGATTTGTGTACAATTTAGGTATTCTTTTTTAATAAATTTATCTCAAATTAATTAATTTCAGAAAATTTCATAACTATATATGTCACATTGGGAATCTGGTATTGGTAATCCGTGGTATTACCACATGGGATGGTAAGAAGATCTATTTACTATCTAAGAGTATCCACGGGAAGTGGGAGTCAATCTACATGTCTAAATTATTGATTGTTTTATAACCGCACTTACATTAATTTTTTTATAATAATAATTAAGTTTATGATTCAAATTAACCCCTTTTTACGATTTTTTTTAATTTCGACAATGTCACATGTATAATGGGTGTAGATTTTTGATTGTTATCACACATTAATTTCTATATTTTTTATCAAACCATTGACTAGATGAGTGCAATGGTTATAATAAAAGAAACAAATCATTTTCTAGTCAAATCTTTGCAACAATCTTTTTAATCAAATTGAAAATGAAAAAGTGTCAAAACCACATTTTAAATAAATCTCAACTACTTATTCACAACTAATATTAAAAATAATCCTAGCATCAATCTATTACTTGTTGATGATTAAATTAAATTCTAGAATTCCCAATTCCAAGGTATTACACCACCTTCCTTATCAACATTGTGAATTGAAATTATGCAAGCATACATATGTTTTTGTCAGGAAATCAATTTATAGTATTTAAATTTGTAAATATGTTTTACCATATTGTTTTTTAATCACTAAGATCTACATTAATCGTGCAAAAAACATATATTTGTAATATTATTTTTTTAATATTTAATGTTCTCATTTTCTCCTTGTTTTGTGTAGTCAATGCTAAGTTATATCCAGAAGCCTTTTGTTGAACTCTCATGTTGAGTTCAATTTGAAGAACTTTAGTCTATGAAATATTTTTCTATTAAAATTATGCAAAACTTGAATACATTCCCATTTCTCTCTTTATGAATGGAATTTAAAGATACAATCGAAAATATAATAAAAACATAATACATATATTAACGTTTCACTAACTTCATTATTCACCAAAACCCCTCATTTAATAAATATAAAATATAAGAAACACTTTCCATGTTATTTGAAAGATAAAAATATTAAAATATCAAAATAAACTTTTAGATGATTAATAACATATTAAAAAAATAAGAAAAATATGAAAATATATTTAAACCTCATACATACCGGAATATAGCTGAGTATAAAACACGCGCTGTACATACCGAAATATACAACACGCTCCCATACATAAAGGAGTGTAATAGGTTTCTTTTGTGAGATAATATAGCTGAGTATAAAACACGCGCCGTACATGCCGGAATATACAACACCCTTCCATACATACCGGAGTGTAATAGGTTTCTTTTGTGAGATAATATAACAAAAGCGAACAGCCCGGGGCATTGTCAAACTGGAACATGCCGCTTTATTGTCAAACTTTATAACAAAGTACACATGCCCAGGCATAAATTATAACAAACTTAACCTATAACTATCCCGAATACATATACGTGAACGCACATATGCAGGTTTCAGGGTTTATAACAAATTACATGCGCCCACTACTTGGCATAAATTCAAATAAACTTAACATCGTGAACCCACATATAGCGGTTTCAAAGTTTATAACAAACTACACCCTCCCACTACTTTGACATACTTTGACATAATTTCGTCTGAAGGTTCGATGAACCCTGATTGGCATCCACTACTCACATTACGTGTCACACACGCACCAACTACTCACAACCATCCACTACTCACATTACGTGTCACACACGCACCAACTACTCACGCATCTGCGTTTAATCCTTTGACTTGTTAAAATATAATGGAGAAAAAATGTTGCTATAACGTTCGGTATAAATCTTTTGACGTGTTACAATACTTATAATGCTTCTCGGGTGCTATAAATCCTTTCACTTGTTACAACTATTCATGTCCACATTAAATTTTGGCAAATGTCATTTGTTTTCTTAAGTGACAAGCTTCCTAATGAGACCATCGTTACCGTTACAAGCACTGTTATTTAATATTTCAAATTTATTTTTTTTATTTTGTTAATAGTGAGACGAGTCTGCAAGTTTTTGGATGGAGGTTAAGCAATAACTACTATGAGTTTGATTGGTGAGAAGATAATGTTTCAAATGATTTTTTAATATTTATAAATTTTCTCATGTAATATTCACATAATGTTTTTGTTGGAAACTATTTTTGGAACTCTCCTATGAGGCATTCACCATACTTTTTAACGCCATCCAAAAATATTCAAATTTGAAAATTATTTTTTCACTCTACAATTGCATCACATTCTTGAACATTCAGAAAAGCAAAAAGACACACACAACTATTAAATTTAGAAAATATTAATTATATCCTTGAAAGCTCGAAAAACAAAAAGACAACAGCTATATTTAGAAAGAATAAATAATTTACATTCTTGAATATAGATATCAGCTCTAAACACAGTCCATTTCTTGAACGTAAAAAATATTAATTACATTTTCAACACAAAAACTTAACACTTAAATTTAGAAATGATGATGCTAATTGCATTCTCGAATGCTTCAAAAATAAAAATAAAAAATAGTTACATTTAAAAAAACAAAAATGATTATGGAAAAAAAATAACCTTACAAAAGTGTTGGTAAAAAAAAAAAAAAAACTCAATTGCTTTCATAAAGCAGAAATTGCACAAAGTTAACCCATAAATTTAAAAAGTGAATCTCTATATAAGGGGCCCAAAGCATGGACGTTCCCTCAAACATTATCTATACAACATCTAAATGACGTCTCCAATAACGAGAATGAAATCACATAATTATGAATAAGAAAATAGAAATGAGCGTAATTATCATTAGTAATTTTTTGCTATATAGTAAAATTGTTAAAATAAAATTTAAGGATAGTTTGTTTAATAGCAAAAATCCGTATTAAATTCATATGGATTAGTAATATTATTCTTTAATAAATAAATAGAGTCATATGGATTAATAGTCTTTCTAATTAATAATAAAAAATTAATTCATATATTTTTCTAAATAATCTTAGGTTAGAAAAATTTGAATGCTACATTATACAAATAAATCATTTATCTCAAATTTATGGATAATATTTTCTTCTTTAAATATTTTTAAGAGCTGCAAAACCTAGACCTTCGAAAAACCCTAGACACTAAATCTTCTACTGCTTGTTTTGCTACGGTCCAATAGTTGTATCATTACAACAATGAGGGAAATCATATGGAAGCATCCACTATGTTCCCGAAAAATATTTTGATTTTAAAATAAATATATTAATATATGTACCTTTGAAATCACTAATTATAATAAGAATATTATTAGATATCCTTGTTCATTGCACTATATATTAACTCGAATAATTATTTCTCTTCCCTTTCACAGCTATGACCACCAAAATATCTAATGCAATATGTGTCCCTTAAACAAAAGCCATTATGAATGCGAAAAAATTGAGATATCCCATGACCCATATAACCCCTAATTTAGGGTGATCACTCGTACTCTTAGAGAATTACAAAGCCTACCACAATGTGACCTCTAACAACTATTAACATTAGAGAAAATGACATTGATTACTTTATAATCCTTAACGTACTAAATCTAAAATTCGGTAACTATAGTGCACTATGATCTTTAACAAACTGAATTCGTGAAGCTATGCCCCCTAGTGTCACGGTAAAGACATTGTAACTCCTAAAAGTCATAGTACACATCAACTTTAATACTTAGCATATTAAATATAACTTATATATACTTAAACTGGCTAAACATAGTGAAGATAAAGGTGAATGTAGCTCCTTCAAATTAAATTCCATGAAAAGGGAATATAAAAAATGTGTATTATGCACATGATATTTTGACCATTAAAATTGACCAAAAGAGCATTTTATGGGATTCAATATATGGTAACGATACTGATGAGTAATCATAATTATCCCATTATATGATATGATAATGGCCTATAATTTTTGGATCACTTGAGGCCTTAATGTTTGTGTGTCAAGCCCATTTCAACTATTATGCTTATGCTTTCATAACATTAATTTCATGTATCTTAGATTTTATAAAACAATATGATTTTTTCCACTTTGTCCCTCCATGCCCTAAAATTAACAAAGTATAGATATGTTTTTCTAAATTTAATTATATGTATGGCAATGTTGATTGGATTCTACAAAAAGACCAAAATTGATGTCTTCCAAAAGGTACATATTGTGATTATCATTACTTTTGACCTCTTTCCAAGTAGAAATCTGAATTATCCTGGGAGGTAGTATGGATAAGTTCCAATTGTTGTTTCACTATATCTAGGAAGACCTCTGGATTCACTAAAGTAACTGTGTCGAGGATTTTTCTTATATTATTTTTTAGTGTTCAATTTTTAAATGTATGTCTTAATTTTCAATTGCAGAAAGTATTTTTGTCTTACATAAAAATAGAATTAGAGAAGTGGAATATGTCAACTAATAACAGTAGCTCGAAAGAGAAATTACCGCATTCAAGAGAGAAAAAATAAAGAAAGAGATGATAGAAGCGATGATAGAAGCACTGTTATTCTTATTATGGTGAGGAGCTAATGGAGACATATATTGATATCACTACTCTCATAAAAATGGTAAGGGTTACTTCTATAACATCCTTCTCTAAATTTGGAGTAAACATATTGCTCTACGTGATTTTTTAGAATCTATTAAATGATAGAAGTGATTGTAGGAAGTAGAATCATTGACGCAACAACATCCAAAATAATTCTTCGATGAAATTGAAACACACTAGCCATAGATGTTATATGTACTTTAGTTTTCCTAGCTAAAACGACATGACTTTAGTGAAAAAATTGAAGAAAATGTTTAACACCTACAACTCTAGTAGTTGGTTGAAGGTGGCATGGACCAAACCATTGAATTTATTTCTGGAGTGATCTAGATGCTTATGTCTTAAAATCTCAAAGTCAATGTCCAAGAGTAGGAGTCATCCATGGATATGATTGTGTGATAAACCAGAATTCTAGAGATTAACTCTTATTCTCAAGTCCATAGGACTACTAATTGAACCGTTGATGTAATTTCAAATCTATGTGTTGATTTTTAATTGGAGTGAGGTAGCCCATGATGACACTCTACTATTTGTTAGGGTGAACAGTGTCTTCCCAGCCCAACTTGATAGTGAAAAATGTTTGGTGTAATGATTGTCCAACCCCTCATAGAGATGTCTTAATTTATTTATTGTTTTCAAATTTTCATAAAGCAACCACTGAAAATATTATTTTTAAATTTCCAATAACAATTTTGACTGCAACATTGTGATTTCCACAAGAAAACATCCAACCGAACATGTAAGAGTTCACATGAGTTAAAAGCTTCACTTCTTGTAGATAAGTATTCAATGTGTTAATTTGGAACACATTTGAAATAGTTAGTCATATAATATTAGTATAAAACTAATAGACATTAATATAAAATATCTCATTACATGTTTATCTAATTTAACTTAATTTTTAATATTATTGTATTTGTCTCCAAATATTCACTAAGAAGCAACCAAAAATAGTGTTTTCAAATTTTGGTTCGCAATTATGTATTGTATGTGTGCATTATTATGAGTTCTAGTTAGAAAGGTTCAAACTTATATTACTCAGGAATTGTCTTATCTACAAATCAAATTCAAGTCATTTTGTGCATAGTTATCCTTCATAATCTTTTCAACAAATATAATACAAATTATAACATTGAGTAGAAAGCTTAAGTGATAGTGGTAAGTATTTAATGTGCTAACCTAAGATATCATTAACATTTAAATTATTTATCCATATAAATTTAGTGATAATAATAACTGAGCAATGTAACAATATTGAATAGAGAAATTCCAAAGCAATATAATAAAATGTTTAAATTAAAAATATGTAAATAAGGAGTAGTCTAATTTATAATCGAAATAGTTTTTTTCATGAGATTATGGGGATACAAATATTGGAAAGACCAATTTCAAGCAACACTATGATTTTTTGTTGTCTAAAATATATTTTTGAATGCGTAAATGAATTCAACCGATGTAAAAAAACCTCAGGCACTCAAAATTTGACAAATTAAACAGCTTAAACTTAGGTTTTTAAGAATCTACGTTGGAATTTGGTTGAAATTAAAATTAATTAACAAAATGATCGTGAAAATTTATATTTCATCCATAATTTGAACTACCCATAAAAAAATAATTATATTAAATAGATAATTAATATAGTATTTAAATATATATGCTTTAATAAGATTATAATTTTAATCCAATCTACTATAAGAACAACAATTAACCAATAAAGATATAAATTTATATAATAATAATTTTTTTTCTAACAATAGAAAAAACTAACATGATTAGCCACGGATCAATTGTGCAACAACCTAATATAAGTTATTACAATATATCTACATAAGGGTAGTTTAGTGAAGATGTACAAGTGCCACGTGGTGGTTGGAATCCACCTCCAAAGTTTCATGGATTTTAAGCTAAGGATCCACATTTCAAGCAATCCTCGCCACATGGTTTTGTGCTCTCTAAAAGAAGATCCAACCTTTAATTCTCCACATCATGTCCTAATTCAAAACAAACTCTCCAAGAAAGAATCCCTCAATAAAAGTACTCAACATCTTAGGTTGTGGCATGTGCTTGTAGTGGTAAAAGTACTCAACATCTTAGGTTGTGGCATGTGCTTGTAGTGGTCCTAGGCAGGAGTGATTTTACTCATAGTGAATTTTATGATGATCCAAACTTATGCAGGAATGCAACATAATAAAAATATAAACATAAACATAGAGTTGAAGCATAAACAAAACTTCATGTCATTAATATCAAAGATTTGAAATATACTTACATACAAAATGGAAATAAATTGGGTTGGGAAATGGTAGCTTATCTCAAAAAAGAGATGTGGCAATCATTTTACAACATTTTAAAAAGTATTTTGAAACTTTTATTTAATTTTTTATTAAAATAATTAACTAAATTCTTATGAACCCTAAACCCTAACCTCTAAAACCCACACCCTAAACCCTAAACCTTAAAACATAAACCCCAAATTGTGAACATTAAACCCTAAACCCTAAGCATTTTTTCACATTTTGAAAAGTGTTTTGTAATTTTTGTTTAAGTGGTTATTAAAAGAATTTACTAAAGTGTTATAAACCCTCAACCCTAAAATGTAATCCACGAACCCTAAAACCTAAACTCGAAACCTGAAACCCTAAGTCCTAAACCATAAACTCTAAACTGTAAACCCTAAACCTAAACCCTAAAGCCTAATATTTTTATAAAATTTTAAAAAACATATTGTAACTTCTATTGAAGTGTTTATTAAAATCATTCACGAAAGTGTTATAAACCAATCCTAAACGCTAAAATCTAAACACCAAACCCGAAAACACTAAGCATTTTATAACAGCTTAAAAAAAAATCTAACTTTTATTTAAATGTTATTAAGAGGATTTACTAAAGTATTATAAACCCTAGACTCTTAATCCTAAACCCTAATTAATTTATAACATTTTAATTTTTTTTTTAACTTCTATTTAAGACTTTATTATAAGAATTTACTAGTATTAACCTTAAGCATTTTATAGCATTCTAAAAATATTTTTGTAAGTTTTACTTAATTTTTTATCAAAATAATTTACTAAGGTGTTCTAAACCCTAAACCATAAAAACTAAACCCTAAACTATAAACCCTAAACCAAAAAACCTAAACCCTAAAAACTAAACCCTAAGCCTTTTGTAACATTTCAAAAAGTGTTTTGTAACTTTTATTTAAGTGTTTATTAAAACAATTTACTAAAGAGTTATAAACCCTAAACCCTAAACCCCATACCCTAGACCCTATACCTTATACCCTAAAACCTAAACCCTAAGCATTTCATAACATTTTAAAAAGTGTTTTGTAACTATTTTTACGTGTTTATTAAAAGAATTTACTAAAGTGTTATAAACTTGAAATCCTAATCCCTAAAACCTAAACCCAAATTAATTTATAACATTTTAAAGAGTGTGTTGTAACATTTATTTCAGTGTATATTAAAAACATTTACTAAAGAGCTATAAACCATAAACCCTAAATGCTAAATCCTAAGAATTTTATAACATTTTAAAAACTATTTGTAACTTTTAAACCCTAAACACTAAAACGGAAACTCTAAACCCCAAAACTGGAACCTAAACACTAAATCTGAAATCACTCTAAGAATTTTATAACATTTTAAAAAGTGTTTAGTAACTTTCATTTAAGTGTTTATTAAAATCTTTTACTAAAGTGTTATGAACCTTAAACCATAAACCCTAAACCCTAAACCCTAAACCCCCAAACCCTTAAACCTAAACCCTAATCATTTTATATCATTTTAAAAAGCATTTTAAACGTTTATTTAAGTGCTTATTAAAAGAGTTTACTAAAGTGTTATAAATCTTTGACCCTAAACCGTAAACTCTAAACGATATATTTTTTTTGATATTTTAAAAATAATTTTGTAACTTTAATGTTATAAATCCTAAACCATAAGCCCTAAAACCTAAACCCTAAACCTGAAACCCTAAATACTAAACCCCAAATGGTAAACCCTAAACACTAAGAATTTTATAACATTTTAGAAAGCATTATGTAATTTTTATTTAAGTGTTTATTAAAAGAATTTACTAAATTTCTATAAAACCTAAACCCTAAACCCCAAACCCCAAACCCTATATCTTAGTGCTTAAAGCCTAAGGGATAAACCCTAAAATCATATACTAAGGTCTTATAATCCCTAAACACTAAATCCTAAAGCATGAAAGCATTTACTAAGGTCTTATAAACTCTAAACACTAAACTCCGAAACCTAAACCCTAAATGCTCAACCGTAAACCTCAAATCCTAAAACCTAGGGATTCTATAACGTTTTAAAAAGTGTTTTGTAACTTTTATTTAAGTGTTTACTAAAACCATTTACCTAAGTTCTATAAACCCTAAACCCATAATCCCTAAAACCTTAACCTTAAACTACAAACCCTAAACCCTAAAAAATCGTAAATACCCTAAAAATACCATAAACCATAGACCCTCAACCCTAAAAAACCCTAAACCCTAAACTCTAAAAAACCGTAAACCCTAAAAATCCCAAAAAAAACCTAAACACTAAAAATCATTTTTTAACATTTTTATAAGTTTTTATTAAAAGAAATTATTGAAGCATTATAGAACATAAACCATAAACCCTAATACCCACACTACGAACCTAAACTCTAAACCCTAAGTATTTTATAACATCTTAACAAGTGTTTTTGTAACTTTTTTTTAAGTGTTTATTTAAAGAATTTCCTAAATTGTTATAAACCCTAAACCCTAAGCATTTTATTACAATTTAACAAGTGTTTTGTAACATTTTAAAACCCTAAACCCTAAAACCTACACCCTAAGAATTTTAAAAAATTTTAACAAGAGTTTTGTAAATTTTTTTAAAGTGTTTATTAAAAGAATTTACTAAAGTGTGCTGCTCTATCCACCCCCCCCGCTCTCTCTCTCTCTCTCTC